>JAVKPL010000944.1:0-157700 GCA_032173675.1 Gastrolobium villosum
TTGTGCATCTTACTTGGTTAGAGACGTATTGCTTGATTAATGTGTCCAAAAAATAAATTATTTTTTATAAAAATAAAATATTCAATATTTTAAAAATTAATATATTGAAAATTAATGTTTATTTTAAAATATTAATATTAAAAAATATTAACTTTTTGAAAATTGCACTTGTAACGATGTTAATACACTAACCTCTTATCAGGCCTAATCTCTCATTCTTAGGTTGGATTAAGTTATATATTATTTTGATGTATTAAAGAATTCTGTTGTATAAACTTATACTTTACGATGATCACACCAAACAACTGAAAATGTCATAACGTATAGTATAAGTTTATACTATGAGACCTTATACGTCAAAGCAAAGATGCCCATAACTCTTCTAAAGTGAGCATATGTACTTTAAAAAGAAAAATACAGAGTTATAACCATATTAATTAAAAAAAATTTACGATTAAGATTGTGTAGAAATTCACACGTATAACAATTTTTTTAAATAGTTATTAATATATTAAAATCTTCCCTTCCGATTTTTTAATTATGGTAATAAATTTTACACTTCCTTTTTTAAAATGCATCTCCGACCTTAAAGAATTAAATTTATACTATAATTTTTTTATTAATGTAGATTTAATCCGATCCGGAATTCCTTCTAATTTTAGAACTCGAATTGGAAAACAAACTGCTTTCTATTTGAATTAATAATTATTGATGTAAAAATATTAATTTTCAATAATTTATTTATTTTCTTATTTTTTAAAATTTAATTTGTATTCAAATAAATAAATTTTTTATTTTAAAATAAAATTTAAATAAATTTAAAAATTAAAAATTATAGTAATTATTTATGATATTATGATATTATGTACATAGTCAGCTTTAGATTTGGTTAAATTAAAGAAGACAAGCCAAATTATGCGAATAAAGAAAGAGGAAACGGGGCCTTAGCACCACTATAAACTCCTCTCCCCATAATTATGGTGTATCATTGGGTTAATATCAACCTCAAGGGAAAAGTGTGCACCGATCAAATTGGTGGAGAATCAGACAAATCATCACACAGAGAAATGTGAGCATCACTAATTAGTGGAGAGTGGAGAATAATCCAGTGCATGTAGCCTTGACAGCAACTTGTTAAGGATAAAATAACATGAATTGGACTTGGAAGATATATTTAATTTTTTTTTTTTTTTTTTGGATAAACTCTTGGAAGATTTATTTATTTATACTTTCTTAAGTGTAAGATGCATAAAGTGCGCACTAAATTATTTTTAACGGAATCATTATATTCAATTTCGGCCAAGGATAATGCTATTTAAACATTACATGTTTGCATCTCTCCATGTATATGGAGGAAAAATGTACGTGATTTTAAAGGATGTAAAATTATATATTTTAAGTGATTGAAAGAAATAGATCATGAGAAGGAGAGAGTGGACAAAAAACAAACAAAGATGTGGATAACACTTCTTTCTGAGAATGAAATGACACAACTTGTATCATTTAAAAGGACAAATATTTATAAATTTAGTTTAGCAAAAAAAAAAAAAAAAAGAACAAATATTTTTTCCCATATATGTATATGTAGAGGTGACAAAAAGGTTCGACCTGCTTTGCCGGCCCACCAAACGTGGCAGGATGAGCTGAGTTTTTCAAGCCTTCTTGGTCTGAATTTTTTTTTAGTGTAAAATATCATTGGCCCAACAAACTAAGTTTTCTAGCCCATCTTCAAAGATGGCCCATCCACTTTACCACCTCTATGTATGTGCGTGGTGAATTAGGGGTGTAAAGTCTATTAGGTGCCTATACGAGAGGAGGTCGATCCTCACCTAAATATTGAAACAAAGCATAACCGTGATTAGGAAAAAAAACCTGTTTAAAAATATAACATAAATTTTTTATGGATGACCTGTTATTTATTTATTTATTTTACATTTTCTTCTCCTTATAAATAGAAGTTAGGTCAAACAGGTTTTTATAAAAGTTATTATAATAAAAATAAATTTTTTTATAATGAAGAAAAAAGCCAAAAGCTAAACTAAAAGCTCATACTCTTTTTTTATGTTGTATCAGTTTTTTTTTTTGAAATATGTGTTTTTTTTTAAAATGAACTGTTTTTTAGTAACTTTTAAGCTAAAATTTTTACAATTATCAAACAGCTTGTAGCTTTAATTTTAAAGCTCTTTTTTTAGCTTTAGCCAATGTTTTAAAACTTGGCTCGGTCATCGACTCGGTCAAGGTACTGTGTCATTGGGTCATTGGTTCAACTGATTATGGGTCACTAGTTCAAGCAGTTTAATCAAATTTACATTAAATTATATAAAATATATTATAAGGTACATTTTGACCAAGAATTGAGAGTAGTCTAGTAGTAAGTGGTAACACAAATCACTTATATAGGTTGGGTTTGATTCCCAACTACTTTAAAAAATGAAATATTTTGTCCTAAATCTAAATTAAATTGCATAATAAATATATTATAAGATGTATTTTGACCAACAATTGAGAGTAGCCTAGTGTTAAGTGGTAACACTACTCACTCTCGTAGGCTTTGTCCAATTTTTAAATACCAATTTAAGGGAGAAAACAATAAGAAAAAACTTGACTTGCCAGTTCCATTTGACCTGTGAGTCATCGAGACTCGGTCGAGTCAACCAGTCAAAATCGGTTCAACTACATGACTGATCCAATGGCCAGTTCGAATCAGTGCCCTCACCAGGTTACGAAACCCGGGTCGAACCTCCGGTTCAATCAGAGTTTTAAAACACTGGCTTTAGCTTAAACTTAGCTTAAAAAAGAGAGGTGCCAAACATCAGGTTCTTAGTAATTTTCAAATAAAATAATTCTCATTTTTTTCTACATATCACCTTCTCAAAGTATTTCTCATTGGTGTTTTTCTGTCGCGTTTGACCACTTATATTTATTGATGGTTATGAAAATTTAGTTTTTAGATATGATCTTAATTTGATGTCACTTATACCAGGTCCGATTTGCAACCAATGGCAATGGCAGAGCTAGCAAAAAATGTTAGCTCGTGCCAAAAATTCGCCCGCAATTTTTTTTAGCCTTTGCCATCCTTTTATTTGTTTTGCATAGTTCTTAAATTTTAGTCTCTATCCATGCCAAATTCTAAAAAGTTTGAAAACTAGCCAGTGCGCCACTATGGCTCCACCACTAACCAATGGCCTAAGATTACTGATGCATCCATTGCAATTGTTTATGTTGGATTTTTAATATTACATGATAGTCTGTATGCTTTTTAAAATAATTTACAATATTTTAGGTTAAATACTAAAATCAACATATATATGACTAAGGGTGACAATTTATAACACGACATGCTGACACGATACGAACACGACACGAAAAATTAGTGTTCGGTTTAGCCAAAATTGACCTATAAAATCCATGTTGTGTCGTATATCAACTCACAAACCCAAAATTAAATCGCATTAATCTTCTTATAATTTATTCATCTCTTATTGTATCTTGTCAACCAACATAATAAGTAACATTATTTGTGGTTAACAGGTTATTCTTGTTATGATTTGTCATGTCAACCCGCAAAATAAACAATATATTATGAGTTTGCGAATTATTCATGATGTGTCGTATCAACCTGTAAAATAAGCAGGTCGTGTTTGTGTCAAAAATTTTAACATGATTTTAACTTCGTATCGTGTTCGTGTTGAGTGTATTCGTATTTGTGTCTAATCCATATCGTGTTGTGTCAAGTCCTGCCGATCTGAATTGCCACCTTTAAAATGACTTATCTTTCTTCAAGATAAAAAGTATTTTAAAGAGATTATTTTGTAATTATAAGAGTTTTTCTTATTTATTTTTGTGTTTTAATTAAGGGATTAGTGTTTTTTTATTTTGTATGTGTTATGGATAAGAACTGTGGGAAACTGCCGTCCTAGAATATCTCACTAGGAGATTCTGAAGTATCTCAATAGCTGGAACAGTCACTGATTGAGGGCTATTGAGGCGGATCGGATCTCAACTGAAGAAGGGAGGATCCGACTAATTGGGGGAGCTCAGCGAACTGGAAACCTAGTCAGGTAATCCTATAAATAAGAGCTCAAACATCCCAGGTACTCACCTCTGAATTACTTAGCTTATCCCACTCACAGTGCACACACCACTCCTTGGTTGTAAAGCCTATTGCTTGTGCGCAGTGATTGAGATCTCGACATTTAGCCTAGTATACAATTGATATACACTATCTGTGAGCGCATACCATCCGGTATAGCAATACGGTCTATCTCAGACCTAACAGTATGAGATAATTTTATCTCCTATACATACATAAAAGTATGTAAGACCTATATTTTCTTTCTTTCTCTCTCTTCTCTTTACATGACCCCATATAGGCCCCACACACTTTTATGTGTGTAGGAGATAAAATTATCTCCTACAACATGAGAAACATTAATCCCTTTAATTATTTAAGCAATCCATTTTTGATTTATGTGGTAAATATTTCTACAGCCACTTTAGATAAGGTTATCTACAGCCACCATTTTTAACTATGTTCTCCCGGGAGAACATAGTTATAATATTAAAGTTACTTTTTTTCTCTCTCCTCATTTACTTTTCAGAACTTGTTTGCTGACGTGGAGAGAGGGAAAAAAGCAACTTTAATGTTATAACTATGTTCTCCTTGTAGAACATAGTTAAAAATAGTGGTTGTGGATAACGTTATATAAAGTGGCTGTAGAAATATTTTTCCCTTGATTTATTATATTTTCAATCATAACAGGCTTAGTAACACTTGTAGGATAGGCCAAACCTTCCAATATTTCAAAAATAAGTGAGATCAAATCTATAATTTAACCTTCATTATGCTAATATGTCAAATCCGACTTAAAGTATTCTACATAAACATGACTATTTTAGCCAACATCTAGTACATGCACACCCGTAGGCACAAGTTTTTCTTATACAACAAACAACTAAACATATTTGCAAAATAGGCAATGCTTTTTTCATTTCGCAGTAGAAAAGATTTGATTCCTACTGAGATAAAAAAGTGGGCCATCATTTTTTTTTAATTGTTGCCTGTGAAATGAGAAAAGCATTCCCTTTTAAAACTAAGCATTTGCTTTTGTGTTCAGACACAACTGAGATGA
The DNA here is from genome assembly GCA_032173675.1 of Gastrolobium villosum. Lineage (NCBI taxonomy): Eukaryota > Viridiplantae > Streptophyta > Magnoliopsida > Fabales > Fabaceae > Gastrolobium > Gastrolobium villosum. Next base: position 5,133 of record JAVKPL010000944.1, read on the forward strand.
CACATGTCACTCTAATTCCACGGGTGAAACTCATGTGATCCTATTTGATCAAATTATATCATTTTGATAAATTTTGTGGTTCCCCTGTTGCATGATCAAACTATATCACTTTATTAATTAATTCTCAAATTATATTTTGATTTTTATTTAAAAAAATTGTAATATATTGATAAAATATATCTTTTTTTTTGGTATAAAAAATATATCTTTTTTCTCTAGGAATATCACACACGATAGTTTTTTTCATGTGACATGTATATTATTGGATAAGTGACTTCTTAATACGGATGCTAAGAGAAAATAAATAGGTGTTATTGTACTCTCTAAAACTTTTTCCATAGGTGGATCTGAGGCTTAATATAAGACTTGTAGGATAGGCCAAATCTTCCAATATTTCAAAAATAAATGAGATCAAATCTATGATTTAGCCTTCAGTAGGCTAACCGTCAAATTTGACTTAAAGTATTCTATATAAAGATGACTATTTTAGCCAAAATCTACTACATTCACACTCGTTGGCACAAGTTTTCTTATACAACCAAGAACTAAACATATTTTAAAAGTGGATAATGCTTTTCTCATTTTACGTGAGAAAAGATTTGGTTCTTATTGAAACAAAAAATGGACCATTGCTTTTCTAGGGTTATATTAAAACCGCTTCTAATTGCTACATTTAGAGGCGCTTATACCTCAACTGCCTCTAAATGGTCAATGATGGCGATTATTATAAATGCGTCTCGTATACATTTGGAGGTGGTTATTGTAAGAACCCGCACCGCTAATTAAGGTAATTAGCGAATTAATTATGATAATTAGGAAATAATTCCATAATTGACCCTAATAATTAATATTGGGCTTAGATAATTATACTGAGTGTGTATAAATGCTGAAAGTCGCTTTTCGGAAGAAAAGCGCAGATACCGGTTCTGCTACTCGGTATAAATGCGTACCGGAAAAGTATCCCAGAAAATTATAACGAATACATGATAATTACTAGAATATTATGTAGGACTTGTAAAACAAGTTTCAAGTCAAAATGACGTAATCTGATGCCAGAACTGATACTGGCTATGGAAAAGCGCGTACCGGAAAGGTGCTCCGAAAAATAAAATAAAAATATGACAAATCTTAGAAAAATGCGTAGGTCTAGATTCCAAAGTTTGGGATCAAGATCTTTTACTTTGCTATTAAGGCTAATACTGCGCGATTAGTGGCTTTGCCTATATATAGACCCATTAAGGGCACAAAACCCTAGGCCATACACAACTCTTACGTGAGTTTTCTGCAGCCATTGTGACCAGCCCCCTTGTTCTTCATTTCTTCCTCCTTTTCTCACCAAAGTCACCTCCTTTGATCATTGTTTCTCTTCTTGATCAAGTAAGCACTTGAGTGTGGGCATTGGAGAGTGCTTGTGTGCATATTGTGTGTGGTGAGCCTTGTTTTTCTGAGTTGAGGGGTAGTTAGTGAGCTGAGTTTGGAGCTTTAGTGATGGCTACCTTGTGGTAGTCATTGTGAGCTTCAAAGTGCCACCTTGTGGTGCAAGAACCCATCTTGGTGTGCCATTTTCGTGCTCCTACTTAGGCTGAGTTTGAAGTGTCTTGGGAGAGCTCCAAGAGCACACCTTGCTCTGTTTTGAGCTTTGGTAAGTTCCCTCACCTTTGATCTTAAGTTTTAATGCTTAAAGTTGATGTCTTGGCCATGTTTAATGAGTAAACAAGAAGGTATAAGGTATATGAACCTAAAATGAACTAAAGATGCATGCTTTAAAGTGTACATGTGTTAAAAGTGGGATCTTTGGGTTGGATATTCACGAAATGCAGAAACTGCATTCTGTCGTGAGATATCCGGATATTTGTCGAACAGATATCCGGATATCAGTATCCGGATATGGTATCCGGATATTGATATCCGGATATGGGATCTGGGTATCCGGATATGACATATCCGGATATGTCCAGAGTGATATCCGGATATGGCATATCCGGATATACCCCTTCTGATATCCGGATATCCTGGGTTCTGCGCAGACAGTAGCTGTACTGTATGAACAGTAAGCTATTGGGTGTGTGTGGATCCAAGTTTAAGGAAGTTGAACTTCTGTAATCAATGAACTAAGTCAGAATCACATGATTAAGGGCTTATGGCTTTGTTGGAAGCCTTAAGACGTAAAACGTAAAGGAAAGGCGTAGTCTTTAAGTTGTATGCTTGTGATGCATGAATATTAATGTATTATTGGTCCATATCAGATTGTGATACTGCTGTTTGTGGACTTGTGAGTGGTTGGACTCTTGGCTTGGATAGCTAGCTTGCAAGGTAAGCTTTCGTGTCCTCGGTTTAGCCATTTTGATGTTCCACCATGTCCCATGGGGATGGGTTTATGCATGCTGTGTTACATGCTTTATTATTTTGGAAATGCTGTTGAGCTGTTTATATGTAATGAGCTTTTATGATATGCATGTGGTGTCCACCTAGACGGCAATCCTGAGTATGTAGTACATACAAGATGGAGAAGCTGTGGGTGAGGTGCAGGTAGTATCCATGTACTCATGTAGGCATAGACGTATTCCTACATTTCTCTGGCCAGTAGATTTGAAAGCACACATGACATGATTAATTGCTGCATCGCATGATTTTAGAACTTATACTGTAATACTGTTTTTAGAACTTATATTACACATGTAAGTGAGCTTGGGGTGGAGACTCCTTGAGGACCCCTTGTCTTACTGAGATTTCTTGTTAGAGATCTCACCCCACGTTTGGGGACGCTTATTTCAGGATCAGGTAATGTTGAGGGCTCAGGTGGCAGGAGGCCAGAGCTGAGCTGATGAGTTGATATTGATATGCTGTTCTGCTGGATTGACTGCTGTTATGTTATGTTCCTGCTTTATTTATATTATTATGTTGAGACTGTTTGTGGGCATTGTTGCCTTATTTGGTGAGCATGGGGTTTGTCCATGCCACATGGTTTGATTATGTCTTTTAATTCGCTGTTGTAATTAATGTATCAGGATTTTGACCCAGGCTGTATGTTGTAGTCCTGCGGTTCTAGATACACACATTATATTTATGTACGAGGTATTCAGTTAGTTGTCTTGCAATTTACATACAGGCAGTATTTTTATGAAAATGATTAAGTAATCAAGTTGGTTAAGTTAATGACGTCATAATTGAATTAAAGAAAAAGTTATTCCGCATTTTAATTAAGCGTGGCTTAATACGATAGTGTGTTAACAATCCGGGTTAACACGGGCTGTTACATTTTATGGTATCAGAGCACTTTCTAGGGAAAAGCCTGTATGTATTGCAATAACTTAGGATGTGTCGTTGCGTGTCTGCTTTGCGTTCTCTCTGACTGGTGTGTGTTATGATAATGCATATGTGACCACATGGCGTGGGCCTGATCAACTCATTCTTTGTGTAACTTGTGCAGAGTCATGGTGCCACCAAGGAGGAACACGAGTACGAGCGAGGATCAGACGGATCCTGTCCTGGCTGCATTGGCTGAGATGCAGGCGGCCCGACTAGCCGACCAGGAAGCCACGAGGCCGGCAAACCAGGCGATGCTGGACGCTATTCGAGATGCGAACCGGCAAACCACGGCAGAGGTTCTGGAGGAGAACCGGATGGCCAACATGACTATGATGAGGGTCATGTTGGAGGAGTTGAGGGCTGGTCCTGCTGCGGGCCAGGGTCCTCCACCACCTCCACCGCCGCCACCGCCTCCACCTCCGCCTAGTCAACAGGAGGACACCCAGAGCCAGATGGGTGAGGGTAATCACTTGACGGGGGCTATGCAGACTATCCCCGTACTTGATGAGGATCGTGACGAGATCGATCGCCGGCTGAATGCTTTCCGCAAGCATAAGCCACCTACCTTCGACGGATCGTATGATCCCATTGCTGCTGCTAGATGGCTTCAGGCGTTGGACAAGATTTTCCGGATCATGCAGTGCACCGATCCACAGAAGCTGTTGTTCGCCACGTACATGCTGGAGGGCGAGGCCCATGAGTGGTGGACCAATCTTTCTCAGGTCTACGAGATGCAGGGCCATGTGATGACGTGGCCATTCTTCGAGGAGAGCTTCCTGGGTCAGTATTTCCCTTATGACTCACAGGAGAGGAAGCAGGGGGAGTTTGACCGGTTAGTACAGGGCTCGTTGTCTGTTGACGAGTACCTGGCCAAGTTTAATGAGCTGGTCAAGTTCTCTCATTTCCGCATGGCGAGACCGACTCCCGTTTTTCTTGCGGCGAAGTTCCGGAGGGGACTTAATGAGGACATTGCTGGACATCTTGCTGGTTCTGCTTCGAGAGATTTCGGAGCTTTGGTACAGCAGTGCCGCGACATCGAGGATTATTGCTGTGCGAGTCAGGCCAAGAAGGCCAAGATTGATGTACCACAGAGTACTGGTAGTTCTACTCCCTGGAGAAACAAGAATTTTGTGAACAAGGGCAAACCGTTGGCGGCTAAGCAAGCGCCAAATCAGTTCAGAAAGACTGCTGCTCAGGGGAACACAGCTAGACCTCCTGCTCCTAGATGCTCGGGGTGCGGGAAGTCACACTTTGGGCCGTGTTCTACCGGGCAACTGATTTACTTCCAGTGTGGCAAGGAGGGCCACTATTCCAGAGATTGCCCGACGGCGATAGTTGCTGCAGTGCAGGCTGTGCCATTGCAGATGGTTCCTACTGGGGCACCAGCAGTGCCACCTACTACAGGACGAGTCTACACACTTGATCGTCAGCAGTCGGACAGAGCTCCGAACCTGGTCAGAGGTACTGTTACCATTGGTGGTTCAGCTGTTGATGTGTTATTTGATTCCGGGGCAACGCACTCTTTTGTTGCTACCCCTATTGCTGTGGGGCTTGAGTTGCCCAGTGATGTGCTTTCTCCACCGATGCGGGTGACCACCGCCACCGGAGAAAAATGTTTGACCTCCACTGTTCATCGCAATGTAGCGTTTCAGTGGGATGGCCGTGATTTCTCGGTAGATCTGATAGGATTGCCGATGGCCAACCTTGAAATTATTCTGGGCATGGATTGGTTGTCCAGAAACTGTGCAATGATTGATTGCTGTGCCAAGAAAGTGGTGATGTCTCCGGGTGGGTCCACAGCCAGTTCCTCACCGTTCATTTCAGTCCTGCAGGCGAGGAGGGCCTTGAGAGCGGGGGCGTTTGGCTATGTCATGTTGGGAGGTTTGGTGAGTGGGACACATGAGGATCTCACTGGCATTCCTGTGGTGAAGGAATTCCTCGAGGTGTTTCCTGAGGAGATTCCTGAGTTTCCACCACAGAGGGAGATAGAGTTCTCCATAGATTTATTGCCTGGTGTGGGGCCTATATCGTTGGCTCCATACCGGATGTCGCCACCAGAGTTGGCGGGGCTGAAGAAGCATATTGAGGAGCTTTCAGCGAAAGATTTTATTCGGCCGAGTGTGTCTCCCTGGGGAGCACCGGTCATTTTTGTGAAAAAGAAAGATGGGACCATGCGGTTGTGCACCGACTACAGACAGTTGAACAAGGTGACAATCAAGAACAAGTATCCTCTTCCACGCATTGATGACTTGCTGGATCAACTCAGGGGTGCTTGTGTGTATTCCAAGATTGATCTCCGGTCCGGTTATCATCAGATACGGGTAAAGCCGGAGGATGTCCCAAAGACAGCGTTTCGCTCAAGGTACGGGCACTATGAGTACTTGGTGATTCCGTTTGGACTCACCAATGCACCCGCAGTGTTCATGGACTACATGAACCGGATCTTCCAGCCGTACCTGGATCGGTTTGTGATCGTCTTCATTGACGACATCTTGATTTACTCCAAGACGGAGGAGGAGCATACTGAGCACTTGAAGATTGTGATGCAAGTGCTAAAAGAGAAAAAGCTCTATGCGAAGCCGTCGAAATGCGAGTTTTGGCTCAAGGCGGTGAAATTTCTGGGTCATGTGATTTCTGCTAATGGAGTTGCAGTTGATCCTAACAAGATTGAGGCCGTGATGGACTGGGAGAGGCCTAAGACGGTTACGGAAGTGAGAAGCTTCCTGGGTTTGGCAGGCTACTATAAGAGGTTCATAGAAGGATTCTCCAAGATGGTGCTACCAATGACTCGCCTTACCCGAAAGGAGACTCCATTCGTGTGGACACATGAGTGTGAGGAGTGTTTCCAGGAGTTGAAGGAGAGACTGACTACTGCTCCAGTGTTAGTTCTTCCTGATCCTGCGGAGCAATTCGAGTTATACTGCGATGCCTCTGGTAAAGGATTAGGCTGTGTACTGATGTAGAAAGGTAAAGCGGTTGCTTACGCTTCAAGACAGTTGAAACCTTATGAGGAGAATTACCCGACTCATGATTTGGAGCTGGCTGCGATCGTGTTTGCTTTCAAGATTTGGAGGCATTATCTGTTCGGTATGCAGTTCGTGGTGTTCAGTGACCACAAGAGCTTGAAGTATCTGTTTGACCAGAAAGAGTTGAACATGAGGCAGAGAAGATGGATGGAATTCCTGAAAGATTACGACTTTGAGCTGAAGTACCATCCTGGTAAAGCCAATGTGGTAGCCGATGCTTTAAGCCGGAAATCCGGGAGTTTGCATATTACGTTACTTTGTAACTTTGATGTGGTTGCGAAGTTTCGGAAGTTGGCAGTGACCACTCCGTGCGAGAGTGCACTTTTCGAGTTGGAGACAGCAAACGTCGTGAACGAGCTGTTGGAAAAGATCAAAGAGGCGCAAGTTCAGAGAGAGTGCCTGGACTATGTGAAGAACCAAGACGGTGTGTCTTGGAATGAGGATGGACTTCTGATGTTTCAGCAGAGGATTGTGGTTCCTCGAGGTCCGTTGACTGACGAGGTTATGGCAGAAGGCCATAAGGGCCAGTTTTCTATCCATCCTGGTGCTACAAAGATGTATCAAGATCTGAAGAAGAGCTTCTGGTGGCCGGGCATGAAGAAGGATGTTGCTGTTTTCGTGTCCAAGTGTTTGATTTGTCAGAAAGTGAAGATAGAGCACCAGAAGCCGTCTGGTAAACTTCAACCTCTTGAGATTCCAGAGTGGAAATGGGAGAGCATTTCCATGGACTTCGTTGTGGGTTTGCCGAAGACTCAGGTTGGCTGTGACTCGATATGGGTCATTGTGGACAGACTGACGAAGTCTGCCCATTTTATTCTAGTGAAGGTGAGCTTCACTACAGAGCAGTTGGCCAAACTATACGTCTGTGAGATTGTGAGGCTTCACGGGGTGCCCGAGAGTATCATCAGTGATAGGGACCCGAAGTTCACATCTCGGTTCTGGGAGGTGCTGCAGGAGGCTTTTGGTACGCAGTTGAGATTGAGTACCGCCTATCACCCTCAGACTGACGGACAGACTGAGCGAACCATCCAGACATTGGAGGACATGCTGAGAGCTTGCACGTTGGAGCAGGGTTCTGCATGGGATAGGTACCTTCCGTTGGTAGAATTCTCGTACAACAACAGTTTTCATGCTAGTCTGGGCATGGCACCCTACGAGGCGCTGTATGGTAGGAGGTGTCGAACTCCTACCTGCTGGTCTGAGGTTGGAGATAAAGAGCTATTCGGCTTGGACTTTGTCCAAGATACTACCCTACAGATCCAGATGATCAGAGAAAAGTTGAAGCAAGCGCAGAATCGCCAGAAAAGCTACTACGATGTCAAGCATCGTCCACTGGAGTTCAGTGAGGGTGAGCACGTGTTTGTGAAACTTTCACCGGTCACCGGTGTTGGACGGGCACTCGGCGTGAGGAAGTTGAGCCCGCGATTCATTGGGCCCTACCAGATCCTTGGTAGAGTAGGACCAGTTGCCTATCGACTCGCCTTACCTCCGAACCTAGCCAACATCCACGACGTGTTTCACGTGTCTCAACTTCGAAAGTACATAGCAGATCCTTCGCACGTGGTGCAACCGGATGATGTGGAGGTTCGGGAGAACCTAAAGACTCCCGTCGGACCACTCAAGATTCTCGATCGAGGCGAGAAACAGCTCAGAAGCAAGATCATTCCGATGGTCAAAGTGCAATGGTCAGGAAGAACTCCTGAGGAGTGTACGTGGGAGTGAGAGGATGAGCTTCTCCGACAGTATCCCGACTTTCGAGACAGATATGTTTCTGATTTTGAGGACAAAATCCTTAAAAAGGTGGGGTGAATGTAAGAACCCGCACCGCTAATTAAGGTAATTAGCGAATTAATTATGATAATTAGGAAATAATTCCATAATTGACCCTAATAATTAATATTGGGCTTAGATAATTATACTGAGTGTGTATAAATGCTGAAAGTCACTTTTCGGAAGAAAAGCGCAGATACCGGTTCTGCTACTCGGTATAAATGCGTACCGGAAAAGTATCCCGGGAAATTATAACGAATGCATGATAATTACTAGAATATTATGTAAGACTTGTAAAACAAGTTTCAAGTCAAAATGACGTAATCTGATGCCAGAACTGATACTGGCTATGGAAAAGCGCGTACCGGAAAGGTGCTCCGAAAAATAAAATAAAAATATGACAAATCTTAGAAAAATGCGTAGGTCTAGATTCCAAAGTTTGGGATCAAGATCTTTTACTTTTCTATTAAGGCTAATACTGCGCGATTAGTGGCTTTGCCTATATATAGACCCATTAAGGGCACAAAACCCTAGGCCATACACAACTCTTACGTGAGTTTTCTGCAGCCATTGTGACCAGCCCCCTTGTTCTTCATTTCTTCCTCCTTTTCTCACCAAAGTCACCTCCTTTGATCATTGTTTCTCTTCTTGATCAAGTAAGCACTTGAGTGTGGGCATTGGAGAGTGCTTGTGTGCATATTGTGTGTGGTGAGCCTTGTTTTTCTGAGTTGAGGGGTAGTTAGTGAGCTGAGTTTGGAGCTTTAGTGATGGCTACCTTGTGGTAGTCATTGTGAGCTTCAAAGTGCCACCTTGTGGTGCAAGAACCCATCTTGGTGTGCCATTTTCGTGCTCCTACTTAGGCTGAGTTTGAAGTGTCTTGGGAGAGCTCCAAGAGCACACCTTGCTCTGTTTTGAGCTTTGGTAAGTTCCCTCACCTTTGATCTTAAGTTTTAATGCTTAAAGTTGATGTCTTGGCCATGTTTAATGAGTAAACAAGAGGGTATAAGGTATATGAACCTAAAATGAACTAAAGATGCATGCTTTAACGTGTACATGTGTTAAAAGTGGGATCTTTGGGTTGGATATTCACGAAATGCAGAAACTGCATTCTGTCGTGAGATATCCGGATATTTGTCGAACAGATATCCGGATATCAGTATCTGGATATGGTATTCGGATATTGATATCCGGATATGGGATCTGGGTATCCGGATATGACATATCCGGATATGTCCAGAGTGATATCCGGATATGACATATCCGGATATACCCCTTCTGATATCCGGATATCCTGGGTTCTGCGCAGACAGTAGCTGTACTGTATGAACAGTAAGCTATTGGGTGTGTGTGGATCCAAGTTTAAGGAAGTTGAACTTCTGTAATCAATGAACTAAGTCAGAATCACATGATTAAGGGCTTATGGCTTTGTTGGAAGCCTTAAGACGTAAAACGTAAAGGAAAGGCGTAATCTTTAAGTTGTATGCTTGTGATGCATGAATATTAATGTATTATTGGTCCATATCAGATTGTGATACTGCTGTTTGTGGACTTGTGAGTGGTTGGACTCTTGGCTTGGATAGCTAGCTTGCAAGGTAAGCTTTCGTGTCCTCGGTTTAGCCATTTTGATGTTCCACCATGTCCCATGGGGATGGGTTTATGCATGCTGTGTTACATGCTTTATTATTTTGGAAATGCTGTTGAGCTGTTTATATGTAATGAGCTTTTATGATATGCATGTGGTGTCCACCTAGACGGCAATCCTGAGTATGTAGTACATACAAGATGGAGAAGCTGTGGGTGAGGTGCAGGGAGTATCCATGTACTCATGTAGGCATAGACGTATTCCTACATTTCTCTGGCCAGTAGATTTGAAAGCACACATGACATGATTAATTGCTGCATCGCATGATTTTAGAACTTATACTGTAATACTGTTTTTAGAACTTATATTACACATGTAAGTGAGCTTGGGGTGGAGACTCCTTGAGGACCCCTTGTCTTACTGAGATTTCTTGTTAGAGATCTCACCCCACGTTTGGGGACGCTTATTTCATGATCAGGTAATGTTGAGGGCTCAGGTGGCAGGAGGCCAGAGCTGAGCTGATGAGTTGATATTGATATGCTGTTCTGCTGGATTGACTGCTGTTATGTTATGTTCCTGCTTTATTTATATTATTATGTTGAGACTGTTTGTGGGCATTGTTGCCTTATTTGGTGAGCATGGGGTTTGTCCATGCCACATGGTTTGATTATGTCTTTTAATTCGCTGTTGTAATTAATGTATCAGGATTTTGACCCAGGCTGTATGTTGTAGTCCTGCGGTTCTAGATACACACATTATATTTATGTACGAGGTATTCAGTTAGTTGTCTTGCAATTTACATACAGGCAGTATTTTTATGAAAATGATTAAGTAATCAAGTTGGTTAAGTTAATGACGTCATAATTGAATTAAAGAAAAAGTTATTCCGCATTTTAATTAAGCGTGGCTTAATACGATAGTGTGTTAACAATCCGGGTTAACACGGGCTGTTACAGTTATGGTTTAACCGCCTCTAAAGGTAGAGCAATTAAAGGTGTTTTAATGTAATCGCCTTTGAATGGTAAATAGAGGCAGTTATTTTAACCACCTCTAGTACACATTTGGAGGCGGTTTTATGTGAACCGCCTCGAATCAATTAAACCGCCGAAAACATCGTTTCTATATATCAATTGGAGGCGGTTTAAGTGAAACCGCCTCAGTTAAATAGCCTCCAAATACCAGTTTTTTTGTAGTGTCTTTTTTTTTTTTTTACAAAGAAAAAAAGGTTGTCAAGGAACTTGATGTCTATGCAGGAACCAATTTTTTTACAAAGAAAAGCATTTCCCTTTAAAATAAGCATTTGCTTTCGTATTCACACACAACTGAAATAACACGTCACTCTAATTCCATGGGTGAAACTCATGTCATTATATTTGATCAAATTATATTTATTTTGATAAATTTAGTGATTCCCCCTGCTGCATGATCAAACTTGATCCAACTATACCACTTTATTAAATAATTTTCAAACTATATTTTGGTTTTTTAAAAAAATTGTAATACATGGATAAAATATATCTTTTTGTCTAGGAAAATCACGAATGATAATTATTTTTTCACGTGACATATATATTATTAGATAAGTGACTTCTCAATAGGGATGCTAGCTAAGAGAAAATAAATAGGTGTTATTGTACTCTGTAAAACTTTTTCCTTAGGTGGATCTTGAACATTGGTTGTTCTAAATAAAGAGAAATATATCAATCAAGGAACGCGACAACTTAACTACGACTATTAATCTTTTATCTTATTAAATTTTATTCAAATAAGACTCGCATTTTATTTTGATTGAAATTCAATGCTTAGGTATACTCCAATACAAGTCTATATGATATGTAAGAGAGATCGCATTTTATTTTGATTCAAACTATTTTGTCCTTTAAACCAATTAACCCAAGTCAAATTACATGTGTTTACAAGATGAACACATCACAACTTCAGAAGTGGAATTTATGAAATCAACCAAAAGAAATGTACTCGAGTAAAATATTTAATTTACTCGGGCAAAGGAAAAAAAAATTGACGGGTGATTGTTAAAACTTACAAGCTTAATTCAGGACAGACTTATTGCATGAGGAGGTATAAACTAAGGGTTTTATAATTCTCATTTAACATGAGAATTTGAATTTTCCTACACACCCTTTGATTTTCATACCAACGTGGGTACTACACATAATTTTTTCTAACATATAGGTCCCACATGTTTTTTGTCTCTACAACATGAGAATTCAATTCTCATGTTGAACGAGAAATATAAAACCCATAAACTAAAACTACCAGAACAAAAGCACTAACTAGCAGCAAGTTGACACGAATAGAGTAAACTTATACATAATTGGCAAAACCAAAATTTAGTACAAGCTTATTTAGCACGCCGTCTAGAAAACAATTATACAACTACTATATAAGTGTGTTTCAATATGATTCCGATGTTGTTGCAGTGTCAAATGTTGACTGTTCGGTAGTATTTTCTTAAAAAGAAAGAGGGTTGTCGTTCTCTGGGAACGGGTTGAGTTAATTTCCTTTTTAATCTATTCCTAAATTCTTTTTCAATGAACCTTGTATTTTTCTGAATGGTAAACTATTTTAAGAACAACAAAGAACACTTTGATAAATCTAAAAATGATTATTAAAGAATCCAGAATCCTGACTTCGATGACTTTTCCCTGAAGTTTGTAGTCACGCATTTTAACTGCTACAGCATCTAAAATTGATCGAATCTGACTTCTTTTAAAACCACACTAAACTTTCCCAAATTTAGTGTGGTAAATGATTCACCTTAATCCCTTAAGATCTGAATCACTTTACTAAAGACTTTAAGTAAGATTCTTCCTTAGATTATTCCTAATCTAAGAAACTTGAATTAATAAAATCATGAACTTGAATTTCCCAATACAAGTTCATGCAAAAATCTTGTCCATTCCCATGGATCTCAAATATCAAGAACACATGCATAACAGTTTATATTATAAAAGGGTACTCATCATCTCCATCAGAATTCCAGAAAAGGGTTTAGCAATGCATGTTGAAAAATAAAACTAAAATGAAATCTGAAACAAAAGAAAACATCATTTTCATTCACAAAAGAAAGAAAGCGTAAAAGTAGAAGTACAGACCAAGAAGCCTTGAATCTGAAATTGCTACAATCAAAGAGAAACTAAGGAACAAAATTACTGATATTAATCGGAGGCTGCATGCATAAATCTCCTCTTGAATCCCTTCAAGAATGAGGTTGCTCCTTGTGCATTCGTCTCCAAGAAAACTAAGAAAACTAAGCACTCAAAATGAAAATCTGATTACAAAGGGAAAAACTCAAAAAAAAAAACTGTTCTCTTTTTGAAAACTAAAGACGCTCTCCTTTTATGCGTTCCTTCTTCCTTTTTAACAAAAGACCCAGTCTCTTTCTTTATCTCATGGCCTTCAACATATGTTGTCCCTTAGATCCAAGAAGTATCCAATGGTTGCCATTTTTCCACCTCATCTTATCTTCTTTATTTTCTTGCCACATGTCATTTTCTGTGATAAAAAGGGTAAAAAATATTAGTAAAAAGATAAAAACCCTTTTTCTACCCCTTTTTTACCACTTGGGCTTACTCCATTGATTTCAGCCCACTTTTACCTACACTCTTACACAATCAGCCCAAAAACATTAGAAAAATCACCACTTAATGAAGTAAAAATCAATACTAACAAAATACCCCAAACTTAAGCTATTGCTTGTCCTCAAGCAATCAAGTTTTTAAGTAATTGTCAGCTATTTTCCTTTTACCAATTCAGTTTAAATCAACCAATCAGAACAATGTTTGGACACTTTATTTTTTTCCTTTTCATTATACATTACAGCCATCAAATTTTTTATTAGCGATATTGCCGATTGAAATTATTATCAAGTTAGTAGTTCAATTCAAACTAACTAACTAATTAAAGAAACAAACAAAAATGTTACAAGTCATAACAAATAATTACACATATCACTTAAATCAGACAATGCTTAATCAATGAATTCCTCACTTGGTGTATCTCACTCAAATTTTTCTCTCATTTTAATTAAGAGGTCAGTCACTCTTCATCAACACTGCATTGTTGTATCTTAACTTAAAGTTTACCTAGACACTTAATGTCTAGTTTTCCATTTCCATCAAAAGGTCTTTTAGGCTTGTAATGGGGCTAGGTTTGGTCTTTTGTTTTTCTAGACACTTGGCTAATTCTGGATGGCCTTGAGTATCTAATTAATCTTCAATAGGCTTATAAGACTTGTTTTTGCTTACTGGTAGGAAGAGGCTGCTTCTTTTCTCTCTATACATTTTTTTTACTAACTTCCTTTCATCAATTGCACCCTTATTTTCTTTCTGTATCACTTTCTTTTCTTCCCCCTTTTGATTTTCTACCAACCTTTCTTTTCTTCTCAATTCTATCACTTTCATCTTTTACTTTTATCCTTCTATATTTTTTTACACCCTTTTTTTTCTTTTTGTTTTGCCACTAGGGGTTATTTCTTCTTTTCTTTTCTCTTTTTTTTTTCTTTTTCTTGATGCTTCCCCTTCTTTCTTTTTCTTATTTTTTTTACAGCCTTCACTCTTCTTTACAACCAGTATTTTTTTGCTGGCTTCTTCCTACCATCCTTTGTTGTTCAAGTCTTTTTAGCCTAAGGAAAATCAACTAGATATTAAGGCTTCCAAGACAAGGTAGGAAATGGGATTTGGCTGATACTATACAGGTTATAAATCATGAAAGAAAAGGCTTAGGCTCAAATGGGGTTGCAAAGGATTTAATTGAAATACAAGGTTGGCTATTTGGCTCTAGGTTTTTAAATCACAAACAAGTGCCTTTATCATGTGGAAATGTACTAACCAGTCGTCTAGGATGTATTTTTTTAAGTTAAGAGCATCAATGCAGAATGACCACTCAGCAAGAAAAATTCAAGTGTTTAGGTTCAAATCCTTACCAAGGTATAAATCCAATAATATAAGCATTGACTAAAATTGATGTGTGCAATCTTTTTATGGAAGGTAAAACAGTTGATGTGTGCTTAAATAACAAATCAGACTGAAATTGAATACTACTATGATAAGACATCAAAGTGGCAAATAACACTGAGTTAAAATTAATGGCTGCCATGCATAGATAAATTGGAAAAAAAAGTTACCTAAGTTCAGAATGTTCAAAATTTTCCAAAAATTTGCTCTTTTTCTCAGCATGTGTAGCATGTATACCCACCCCAAACTTAAAAATCAGCTGTGTCCTCACAGCAAAGAAAATAGGGGAAAGATCAAATGATTGGGAAAAATTCTTAACATTGCACTATAATATATCAGGTAATGAAATGGTAAATTAGAGTAAGAATGATCATAAAACCTGTGAGACCATGAAAATGGTCTTTTTATGACTGAGAAGTTAATGAGTATGTTGCTTCTGAGACTGAATCCTCCACTTCAAAAACTTTGCAGATAGAAGTTGAGATGAAAAGCAATTCAATTGATCCAAATAGTAGCAAACATGTAATGGCTTCTATTATTCCTTGTTTCCAAACAATCACAATTACTAGTGTAGCATGCATATTGTCACAAACATAATAGTGGTGATAGCCAGCCTATGTGCATGACCATCATGTTTGCATTTCTTAGGCCAATTATGACAGCTAAACAATGTAGCATCAGAAATAATAGCAACTAGATAAACGAAGCCATGAAATGTACACATGACAACATTTGTACCAGACCAAAATTACATAGCCATTACACAGTAATATCAGAGAATGAAAATCATAAAATACCCTTGTTATACCAATGAAGTTTGAATGGATGTTGAACAGAGAAAAATGGAAATAGATGTGTGTGGGTGCTCTCAAAGAAATATTGTTCACAATGTATTAATGTGCTATAGCAGTTAAAAATGATGATGGTTTGAGATGGGTAAAACTAGAGCTTACCCGATGTGAAGAGATATTAAACTCAGTCCAAAATCAAACCTTTCCACTTTCAACATTTCCAGTGAACACTTCTTATCAGTTCAAGTTTCCATTTTATTTTTTTATTTTTAAAAGAAGAAAGCATAAACATTTGGTCAATAACAAAACAAAAGTTCTCCTACGTACTATCTCTAAAATTACAACTCACTAATAACAAGTTAAAAACTACTAAAAAAATAAAAATAAACAAAACATGACAACTTTCACAGACTATATGTCCTATGTACTAACTACACAAGCACACTAACAAACTAAGGACCAAACTACTAAAATCATATTATGGTTCATCCAGCATCCAATAAAGAAATGAAAGTCTTTTCCTTGTTCACATGCCTACTCCAGTAATGCTTTAACCATATAATCTTGCATGGAAACAATTTGATTCTTATCTTCAAATTTAGAATAATTTGCCCAGTATCCAACCAATTGATTATTTTCATTTGAACCATTTCTTTCAAGAGTAGACTAAGCCTTCCCTGTTGATATAAGGAGCTAGAGCTGAGATCCTTATCAAGCAATCCTAATGGTTCAAATTGATTGTCTCCATAAAACTTGGCTGGTTTAGGTTCTATTAGTTCAAAGCTGCCATGATCTAAGCCATCATTTTCACTTCTTAAAAGCACATGGTTAGCAACCAAATGATCAAACACAAATATAGGTGAACAACCATCAAGAACTTCATCTATAGAATTCATGGCATTCAAGATCTTAAATGCCATATTTTCCTCATTGACTCTCATACTCAATTCACCTGTTTTAACATCAATAATAGCATCCTCTTTAACTAAGAATGGCCTATCCAATATAATAGGCACATCCTTGTTGTCAGCTTCAAGATCAAGTATTATGAAATGTGCTGGAAAAATAAACCTATAAACTTTCACTAATATGTTCTCTATTTTTCCTTTAGGGACAATATTACTATCACCTATTGCACATGAAATTGTAAAAGAACCTGAATTTTCCAGCTTTGGTGACAAATCATTGGACAAGTAGTGCTCCTC
Organism: Gastrolobium villosum; assembly: GCA_032173675.1. Lineage (NCBI taxonomy): Eukaryota > Viridiplantae > Streptophyta > Magnoliopsida > Fabales > Fabaceae > Gastrolobium > Gastrolobium villosum. The sequence continues at coordinate 21,792 of JAVKPL010000944.1, forward strand.
TTGTTGTTTTTGAAGTCTTTGAGGAGAAGGGAGCTCTCTTGCCCTTGAGGGTGGTTGAGAGGCTTCTTTATTCTGCACAAGCGTATATGACTCCTTTGATTTTTGCTCTGCCCATTCTGGTTCAGAAGTATTTTCCTCTTCATTATCATTTTCCTGAGGTATAGTTGCTATAGCAGTGTTGTCCACTTGCTGCCCTTCTTTCTCCATCAACTTCCTCAAGGTAGAAGGCCTTACTACCGGTTCTGGTTGATCCACTTCTATGTCATTTCTCAATTGGAGGTCTTTGCATAGTTCTTTTTCATCCCTCCTTGGCAATTCAGTATCACTAGGGAGGGCCCCCAAAGGTCTGTCACTGAGTGCTGCAGCAAGCTGTCCTATTTGTGTCTCAATGCTTTTTAACATGGCACTATGACTCTGGAGTAGAGCTTCCTGATTTTGCACTGCATGATCATTCTTTGCAGCATAGTCCTTCATCCACTGCTCAAGAGGAGGGTGTGCTTCTGTAGAGCTTAATTCTTGTTGTTCAGCAAAAAATTGTTGAATTAAACAAGGTGAAAAATGCTCATTTGGTTCAAATGATTGTTGCCATCCTTGATAAGGCTGTTGATGTTGGTAATTTTGGTCTTGGCCTTGAGCAAAATTACCTCCATGGTACTGCCATATTTGTTGATCAAATTGGCTTTGATTGTTGTAAATTTGGTTGAAGCCTCCCATATAATGGACAAAATTTGGGTTGCTGGGGCATTCTTCCAAAGCATGCATTCCATAGCAAAAGGAGCAGATATGTGTTGTAGCAGCTACTGGAGAATGTGCTGGTTGCCTTTCTTCCACCACCACCTTGGCAAGATTTTCTATAGTTTCATTTAAGGCAGCAAGTTGAGCTGCATATGAAGTTGTTTCATCGACTTCATGGATAAAATTTGTCTCATAAAATCCATCCTCCCATGCCATTGTGGTTCCCTTTTGTAGTGCTCAACAACCAAACCTTTATATTTTCTTCAGAATTGGCAGAATTGTCACTATTTTTTTACAATTTATTTCTGCAAACTTTACAACAAATGTTAGAGTTTAACAGAAATTAAAAAGAAGAATAATAAAAAAAATTCAAATTCAAGAACCTAAAGATAGAATATCAAAAAGAAACTAAATCAAACACCGTTCCCCGGCAACGGCGCCATTTTGTTCGGTAGTATTTTCTTGAAAAGAAAGAGTTATCGTTCTCTGGGAACGGGTTGAGTTAATTTCCTTTTTAATCTATTCCTAAATTCTTTTTCAATGAACCTTGTATTTTTCTGAATGGTAAACTATTTTAAGAACAACAAAAACACTTTGATAAATCTAAAAATGATTATTAAAGAATCCAGAATCCTGACTTCGATGACTTTTCCCTGAAATTTGCAGTCACGCATTTTAACTGCTACAGCATCTAAAATTGATCGAATCTGACTTCTTTTAAAACCACACTAAACTTTCCCAAATTTAGTGTGATAAATGATTCACCTTAATCCCTTAAGATCTGAATCACTTTACTAAAGACTTTAAGTAAGATTCTTCCTTAGATTATTCCTAATCTAAGAAACTTGAATTAAAAAAATCATGAACTTGAATTTCCCAATACAAGTTCATGCGAGAATCTTGTCCATTCCCATGGATCTCAAACATCAAGAACACATGCATAACGGTTTATATTATAAAAGGGTACTCATCATCTCCATCAGAATTCCAGAAAAGGATTTAGCAATGCATGTTGAAAAATAAAACTAAAATGAAATCTGAAACAAAAGAAAACATCATTTTCATTCACAAAAGAAAGAAAGCGTAAAAGTAGAAGTACAGACCAAGAAGCCTTGAATCTGAAATTGCTACAATCAAAGAGAAACTAAGGAACGAAATTACTGATATTAATCGGAGGCTGCATGCATAAATCTCCTCTTGAATCCCTTCAAGAATGAGGTTGCTCCTTGTGCATTCGTCTCCAAGAAAACTAAGAAAACTAAGCACTCAAAATGAAAATCTGATTACAAAGGGAAAAACTCAAAAAAACTGTTCTCTTTTTGAAAACTAAAGACGCTCTCTGTTTATGCGTTCCTTCTTCCTTTTTAACAAAAGACCCAGTCTCTTCCTTTATCTCATGGCCTTCAACATATGTTGTCCCTTAGATCCAAGAAGTATCCAATGGTTGCCATTTTTCCACCTCATCTTATCTTCTTTATTTTCTTGCCACATGTCATTTTCTGTGATAAAAAGGGTAAAAAATATTAGTAAAAAGATAAAAACCCTTTTTCTACCCTTTTTTACCACTTGGGCTTACTCCATTGATTTCAGCCCACTTTTACCTACACTCTTACACAATCAGCCCAAAAACATTAGAAAAATCACCACTTAATGAAGTAAAAATCAATACTAACACAGGACATCATAACATAACATTATTATTTACTTCTTTTTCGAAAGGTTACTAACTTGATGACAATACAATATGAAAGCTAAAAATTATCCACTGGCTCAAGCTTAAGTGAAGCACCATGGGGTATTGCTTTAGAGTTCCCTTATCTATATCTATGGCTTTTTACTAAATGCTTAGTAATCAATAAGATAACTTTTTCTTGAAAAAATTGCATAATATTCTTCAGAATGCCGACATCGAGAAAAATATTATTATTCAAAGCATCTCCCACAAGATAGGATTGTCCAATCCAAAGTTGAAAGGAGGTCTAATTTTACTATTAGGCTTCCTTTCAAGATTAAATTCAAGATGATCATGAATATAAAATCAGGATCATCAAAGCTCAATCTCATTCAAAGCATCAACAATAAATCATTGTATTATCATCTTCAAAGATTCTGGCACCCATTTAAGGTATGTGTTTCTTATCGCTTATGGCATGATGTAACATTTTTTACACCTAGATACTCCGACAAGTGAAGCATTGAGCTGGGGGACAACAGTTCTGGAATAATATTTTAGGCACAAATCAAAAGCCCATGTAGAACTGCTTCACCATGAATAAAACACATCTTTCACTCAACAATAGATGTGTTGATATTTTTCTGCTTCTCTGCAACCTTATCTTAAGCCACCTACAGCAAGGGCCAACTGTATTGCAGGACAGTTTTTCAAGTTGTACGACAGAATTTTTTTTTTTTATTTCTCAACAGTTCATATATTATTTAATTAATCCAGTTGAGCAAGTCACATTAGATTAGAAGGACGATAATGTTCTTCCTGTTAAACTTTGGGGAAAGATATACTTACCACCAAAAAACTTTACCACTCTTACAACTAATTTCATCACTGTTGATTTCCGGCAATCTAACGAAACTTATTATGAATTAATAATTAATTAATTAATTAATAGATGTGACACAATAAATGTTATTAATTCTCAATAAATTATAACCATTTGATTGACGAAAATTGACGGTGATTAAATTAGTTGTAAGAATGATAAACTTTTTTGGTGGTGAGTGAATCCATTCCCTATTATATACTAAATAAGTATAAGAAGATTTTGTTACTTTTGTTGTTGTGACTTTGGGTTCTATAATAATTAAAAGGTTGTAAGAAATCAAAGGGTAAGACAAAAAGGTCGGATAAAATTTGATTGAGTTTACAATGATTTATCCATATTTAATGGTGGTAGTTGTCCGTATCACACTTCTGAAGAGTTATAACAATATTAATTCTTTGCGGTTCCTGTTATATGAGAATTTGGCAGTTAGTAAGAGATTTAGGGTATTGTACTGAAAAATAATGTGGATATTTGGAATTTTGAAGTCTAGCGGCAGGGACATTCAAAATTATTAATAACCACAAGTGCACAATGTTATTTTTCCAGCATCCTACTAAGCTTGATGGATCGATAGAAGAAGCAGCACAAATACTTGCAGTGGGGTGATAATTCAGGTTGAGAGACACGAATTTGACACAAACACAAATATACTTAACACGAATTATTTGAATTTAAAATTGGGTTATAACTTTCGACCCAAATACGATTCGCTTATTTTGCAGGTTGATATGATACCATAGACATAAATAACCTATAAGAAGATAAACACATGTCAATTTCGGGTTCGCGGGTTGACACGTGATACGATATCAATTTTTTTTTTGTCAATTTTTTCCAACACAAATCTAAAAATAAATCGACCCAAAACACAAATTTTTCATATGGTGTTGAAAATTGTCACCCCTAACTTGCAACATGAATACTTCTTTGGATTAATTTCTTTAATGAAAAGTTCATAAAATTATAATTATTTGTCACACATCACTTTATTTTGTGTCACTCTTCTATTTTAACCTATACATGTATATTGCACAAGAACTTAACTAAAATGTGTATTCTCATACAAAATTAAAATGATGTTAAACAAAAAAAAAAAATGTGAAAAATCATAATCACTTGGTTGTAATATGCTTCCACTCTTCCAAATATAAGCAATTTGCATGGAAATTCAATCCGTAAATGGTTTAGTTACATACATGAGAAACAAGGGTTACACAATCTAAAATTGAAACTTTCTATGATCTTTCCGTGAAAGGGTTAATCTTGATAACCGAGCCAGGGAAAACATCATCAGGGTCGTGGATATGTGGATTCTCTTCAACAATATAAGGATCCCCACATTTTTCACTGATTGTGTGAAGAGTCTCTCCCTCACGAACCACGTATATCTCATCACACCCAATGTTGTTGTTGTTGTTATTGATATTCTTTTGCAACATCTGAACCGTGAACTCATTTGTGCTTGACTCACAGCTGCTCAACACCAACATTAGTGCCACAAACAGAGCACAGTTCCAAGAAATCTTCTCTGCCATTGCTCTTGAAGTACACCCACAAGCCATGTCTGAAATGATCCCTCTCACAATGAAAATGCCATATCCTTGGTTTTAGAGGAATTATATATAGATATAGACAAAATGAGAAAGGAGTTTCCTCTCGCTGGTTGGTTGGTGGGTGTAGTTCTATGTGGAGGTTGAGATGGCTCCTTCAGCAAAGTAGGTAACTGTCAAGTGCACAAAGAAAGTTGGTTTAACTGCTTTATTTAAGGGTTTTATAATTCTCATGTAACATGAGAGTTGAAACTTTCCTACACACCTTTCGATTTTCGTGCTGATATGGGTCCCACATATAATTTTTTCTAACACATGAGTCTCACGTGCTTTTTATTTCTATGACATGCCATGTAACATGAGAGTTGAAACTTTCCTACACACCTTTCGATTTTCGTGCTGATATGGGTCCCACATATAATTTATTCTAACACATGGGTCCCGCGTGCTTTTTATTTCTATGACATGAGATTTCAACTCTGATGCAAAATGAAAATTATAAAACTCTTTATTTAATGGGATTGGTATTGGTTTTGACTTTTCTTATGGGCAAAGCTTTTCTTGTAGTGAGTGTACCTTCACTGCCTTTATTTCTACATATAGACTACTCAATACACGATATGATGAGGTGCCTCTTTTGATTTAGAAGAATTTGTGAATATTAAGAGCATTGTGGAATGTGTAACAAAAGGTTGAGGCAGAACATGTAACTATAGTTTGAAGGCATAATTAATATTTGGTTGTGCCTACCGAAATGGCTGGTAAGGTGTGGATGATCACAAATAATAACCATACAATTGTATATGTCAAACTTAATACAAAGAACATTCTAGAACTAGATATACTCCTAGATATAAATAACACCAACAATTCTCAACTGTAATTGTGCACTGATTGATTTGAAAAAGAGAGAAGTCCTAAAAGCAATGAATTACACCTACTCCAGAACGACATGTGGATGTCTTAGGTTAAATGTTTCAAATGATCATCGATCGAAACAGATACTTGTATGAGTGGAAGATAATGTAGTTGAGGTAATATACATTTAATGATATTCTGTCTATAAATGATGTACCTAAAATATCCTCAACTAATAAATATATAATATTTTGGGGCAGAATATTCTTACACCGGTGTAAGAGCTAGAAGTTTTACGCTCAATCTTGACCATTGATCCACTTGTATCCAATGACTCATATTATTACAAAATTTAAGCCCTTAGATATAAGTGGATTAACGGACAAGATTAAGAATATAAGTTACACTAGTGTAAAATGATCTTTACCCTAATATTTTTTTTGTCTTGGAGTTCTTTGTGATTAATTAGAAGGTTATATGTTCAATAGTGGGAAAAAGCCTCTTTACAAAATACCAAAGTAAAACTAGGTACAATCAATTTTCATCCCTACCTTTACAAATTGAGGAGTCTTGTACATTAGCAGGATTTGCTCTTTATAATATATTTTTTCTCAGCATATCCTCCCCTGGAGTCTAGGAGATAGTTATAAAGACCATGAATTGAAAATTGACTTCAGAGCCAAATTATTTTTCATTTTTATAATATATCACTAAATAATTAAGGGTTAGTACTGTCCTTCTAATTTATCTTTTGGTTTCTGTTCATTTTAAATCTTGCATTCTGATATATCAAAAAATAAAAAAAATAAAAAAAATCTTGCATTCTAATGTTGTCATGATTTGCTAAGTTGTGGATGGTTGGTTTCCCGCGCTCATTTTTATAATTTTAGTTTAAAATTTGTTTTTACAAATTAGTCGCTCTCAAAATTGCTATCTTATGTAAGTTATCAATTAAATAAATATTATTAGAGAATCCTATGCATAATAAGAATAAGCTAGCTTAAGATTTCAATGTCATGAAATCTACCAAGAAGAAAAAGAAAACAAAGAAGCGCAATATGAACTTCAGTGAATTAGTCAAATCATAGATAATTACAAATAAGCATGAGAGAGGATTACACGGGAGAAAATGATGTTGATGCAATGCCAAAGCTGAGAATTAATTATTAAGATGACCACTAAGGTATTGAATCATTTTCTTCAAGACTCCAACAAACAATCCAAGAGTCTTAATGGAAAAGCCTAATCCGAGGAAAATAATTGTTGGCTATTGACAGTAAAAGACAAGGTTCTGTTGCTTAGAAAGCACATCTTAAAAACTTATGAAAGGTCGATTATTACTCCTAATTATTATAAGGGATGCTTATGAAATAAATTTCCTAAGTAGAAGAGCAAAATGAAAATTGGTTTTGAAAATAGAATTTCGACCAGAGGTCTCGAGTTCGAGCCATGGAAATGAAAAAAAAAAATTTGGGAGAGCCGCCCCCGAAAAGGTCCGACAGTGCTCGATGGGGATTAGTCTTCGGTTACGGCCAGAGGATACCTTTGAATTTATTCAAGAAAATATAATTTCGTTGTAAGCATGTTTCATAATAACAAAATGATATATATGATTTAATTTCCGTATATATGTTAAAGCAAAACCATATTGTACATCAAGAGTGTTAAATGAAATCGGCAATATCACCTTCCTTGGTAATCCACAAAATGGTATTTATAATGCCATACACGAGTGTTGGGTATGTAATAAATTGGAAGCATCAAAAACTGATTTGCATGATCATAAGCATGTTCTTTCTAATATTAAGGTTTTATTTGTGGCTTTATCTCTTGGTGTTTTAAGTGTAGATGCTACATTTTGAGTCTCTCTATGAATGTTCCAGGTCTAAATCCATGTTTTGTTCATCTATCCTGATCTCGTTTGATGGACTTGATCTGAAATCTGAATGAAAGGAATATTTGTTTGTTTGCTTTTTTTATTTTTTATAAACTATGGATTTTCTTTTTATCCTAAAGTGCAAACAGCTAGTTGCAATCTATTTTCTTTTTTATGGACTATACTTTGGAATGTCATGGTGCTCATAATCTATTTAGTTTTATTCATAGTCCTACACACACAAAAAAACCATGTAACCGTTTCTTTATACCTATTAAATGACATATTCAACTTGTTCACTTCAAGACCTTTAAAATTGTAAAGTTGAGGACATAATTTTGCATAGTGTTGCGGACATGATGCATCACTTAAAGTTGCATATTCTATCATTTATTTAGTCTTTTTCGTACTGTTACCAATACGACGATATTATGTATACAATGTGATGTCATTTTTATCAACATTGTACCTGTTCTGTATGTTCGTGGGACCTCCTATATAGTATATGGGAATTACTTTCCTTATGTTACATAAAAAAATTATTATCTCCTACACTCACATTTTTCTAATCACACAAGATCAGTATTTTCTCTTTTTTCAAAGACTTTTTAACATTCTCTTTCTTTGATTCAATGGTGATTAGATAGGTAGTAAGTTGGTAGTAGAAAATCTTGGTAATATGAATATCCTCCTCATCTTCCAATATGCAGAGTCTATCAAAAGGAGAGGAATAAATCTTATTTCTACAATATGTCCAAAGATATTAGTTATTTAGCGATAAATTAATGGTCAACAATTAAAATAATACATTTTAATTCTACACTTTATAATTTTTTATTATTAAAATTGTGACCATTATAAATATATGAAATTTTTCACATAATATCAATGGTAATATTAAAACAATAAATGAAAAGATCCATTCCCACTAACAACTCTGTTCTCATTTTGTTGCAATTTTCATTTGTTTTATATGTGCATTTGTATTATTGTCTGAGCTCATTTATGTGCCTAGGCAATAAGTTTAAGTCATGATTTAAGTAAATATATTATAAATATGAATAGGCAATTGGTTTACGTCATGATTTAAGTAAATATAATATTATTTATATGAATATGTACTCTCTCTTTTTTAATAATATTAATCTTTAATTAAAAAATTGAGTCACAATTCCTGAAAATTATGAAAAAATATAAATCGAGAATTGAATTAATCGAGTTTATTAAAACTTCGGACACCGGTTCATATCAAATCGAAGAGTGATTATGTGAGCTCGAAGTGCTCATTGTTTAGTATTGCTCGTTAGCTCTACACGACAAGAACGAGATGAGGTTGCAAACATTTTTGGGGGTTGATCTTAGGCCACTGACGACGACAAAACATAACTCATCAAATAACACTTTTAAAAGATAAGTTATAATCTGAATATTTTGAGAAGTGCATATTTAAGTAGTTAATAGTTGTTTACCCAAAAAAAAAAAAAAAGTAGTTAATAGTTAGGGTTAAGCCTTCTATAAATATTGGTTTTCAATTTTTGTCAGCTACTACAAATCATTAAATATTAATGAAAAATTAACCAATCAACAAAATTGCTTTTTCAACAAACGAATTATGAAATTTAATTTTGATAAATTTTGCTAATAAATTTTCGAAATAATATTATCGTATTGTGTACTCATAAATCATTAAAAGAATTTGATTATCACAACACAATCAATATTTAAAAAATCAAATTCTTTTAATCAACTTTTTGAATATGTCAAAATATTATTAGATGGCAGTATAAAAAAGATTTTATACTTGATTAAAATACTAACTCAAAATTAGATAAAGTCACATATCATATTAGCAAGTGATGTCATATTAGGAAAGATTATTTATATTTATCACTATGCGAAAATGAAATTAATCAAAGCCAGATTCAGCTTCTTCTTCTTTTTTATGGTAACCAAAAAAATGTGAAGTCATGTGCTTTTTAAAAACAATTTTCTGCCTGTTCCGTGCTAAAGATGACGTCGACATAACAATTACATATATTGTGCGACCCTTACAGTGTCATAAAACTGAAAATGAATTTCAAATTAGAAATTATTTATAAGTTAAAGCTATAAAAAAGGTTAAAAATTATTTGGTAATTATATAAAAAATCTAGCTTAAAAGCACATATTTCAAAAAAATTATCTCTTTCTATCTTTATAGCTCTTTATTTAAAATAAAACACATAATTCAAGAATACCAAATAAAAGCTTAAAAAAAAACTCCTCCTATGAGCTTTTACCTTTTAACTTTTTTCTTCATTATAAAAAAAAAAAAAGAACTTTTTGTTATAAAAGTTTTTTTCAAAATTTGTTTAATCTAGCTTATGCTTACAAGTAGCTTATAACTTTAAAAAAAGAAAATATCCAAACAAGCGCAGAAAATGGTTGTCCCTCTTTGTGTAAAGTTTGATGCCGATGAAAAAAATTATGGAGGTAATACGATAGCAGGCTTATCAGAGGCTTAATGCATGCCCTTAACTTAATATATCAACATCAACAACACATTTATCCCAACTAATTAGAGTCAGTTTTAGATGAACCCAAATAAAAAATAGAAAAAAGATAAAAATATATTTAGCAAAAAAAAAAAATTCAATTTATTACAAAAAAAAACCTATTTAAAATAAAGGTTACATGCTTATATTTAAAAATTCTGATCTATAACTATATACACGGATTTATATTATATTGTTTATTTTAAATAATGCAAATGTTGGAACTTGTTAGCCTAACTACAGGAAAAGTTAATGCATATATATTTGAGGATTGTCTGTCTAATTGAGAAAGTGAATAATATTACAAAATGACCCATGACTTTCTTATAATTAATCGTCCATATTAAAAGGGAGCAAAGCTTTCACAATTCCTGTATTTTAAGACTCAAAAGTAGACCGTGTTTTAGAACAAACACAAGTTCCTTGCCACTAGAATCGACAAGAATTAGCATATAATTTACTTGGATATATTACACATTTCTTTTATAATTTTACATATTTGTCGCTTAAACATGTTTGTTATAATTTATATTTTTTTATATTTTACCTAAATTTAAAAATATTTACACAATGAACAGATTTCATATAAATCCTGATTCCCCTTGTCTGATTTTCTGCAATGCTTCAAAATTCAGACCACTGCTCATGTTCTGCTACAAGGAATGCTCAGAAACAGCCTCAAAAAACCAAGATCGTCCTAACTCCTAAGAACAAGATAAAGGCACAAAATTTTGCAAATCAAGTTCGACATGACATACAAAATCAACTTGTATGCTGTGTTTTAAAACCCCACCTGGACCCCTGGGTCAACCCTAACCCCTCTCTGAGGTCAGCGAAGTGACCCCATGATCCCCCGATTGAACCTGTTACCTTGGCCGAGTCGATGGCAAGACCAAGTTTTTAAACACTGCTTGTGTGCACATGAGAAGAACAGGTAGATAAAAACAAAACTAAAAAAAAATGTGCTTACAAGTTGAATAGCATGGGTAATGCACTCACAAGTCCTAACAACCCTCTTAACATGCGGAACGAAATAGGTCAAACAATACCAGGCAGAGAGTCTTATCACATTATGAGAACGTGACATTAAGACTTAAATGTTTCATCAGGATCGATACTCCACAAGTTTTGGCTTTCCACTTATTAGATAAAGGAGTTGATCGAAGTTGAACTTCTATCACGTCACTCGGGAATCAGGATCAAAGAAATAAAGGCAACACTTCATTCCACAATTTCGGTGCTAAGTGAACCCCCTTTTAAAGCATTTCTAGCTCTGCAAATCATGTAGCCTGACGAATAATGGATATAGATGCCATTTATATTTACAGTGTAAAATTGCAAACATGTATATCTGTTTGGTTTATTATAAAATTCAATTACCTCCATTGCTGCATAAATCATAAATACAGCATGTATCATGAATTTTTAAGGTTGGGAGAGCCAATGACATTAAAGGATGTCTTCGCCTGGCTACCCTTTGCACTACCAGATGCCTGGCCAGCAGAGCCCTTAGTATGTGCTGCCTCAGTTGTTACCATTGATTTTTTTATCTGCCAAGAATATTACAAAGATAAACAAATATATGAAAAAATAATAATTACCGTCATCACAATGATAATAACAACAAAACTATACATTTACCAAACAATGGTTAAGAAAATTAAAAAACACACATTGGCATAGCTGGGGTAGTACATTACAAGAAATCTATCGGCATGTCTTTATGTTAGCAGAAATGTGCAATTACATGCGCCTTATAGATACAATACAACTAACAGAATAAAGAGACCAAAACTTACAGCCGCTAGACGCTCCTTGTGAATATCACATGTAAGCTGCAAAAACATCACAAAGTACACGCCAAGAATAAGAAATTCAAAAGAACAAAAACCAATTTATATAAACTTAAAAACAAAGATGTAACAAAGACTGAAAATTCTTACCTGTCTTTTGAAGCCTTTAATCTCATCACCACCAAATCCAGGAAGTGTCATATTCCAATTTTTCTCTATAAAGATGCAGAAATAGAGTTGAGCGCAAAATGTGCTCACAATAAAATCTGAGCATGGAGAATATTTTCAGTAACTAACCAAGATGTAAAAGTATGTCCTTCGCTTCCAAAGTCGTCGATTTCCGATGCTTGGCAAGTGAGCAACCCGATCTGGTTATCTATTTACAAGATGATAAAAGAATGGCCATTATTGAAAACAATGTAATACGAGTATAAAGAAAAAAACCATAATAAAGTAATTGTGAGCTTAGTTCATTTCCATTCATCTTAAACACCACCAGAAAAGAAAATAGTTCATCGGAAAGGGAAAATCATAAAACAAGCCAATACCAATTATTTGGGGCTTAAATTACCAACAAACAATTATAATAACTGAAAATAAAAAACACTCTTCATAACAAACATGGCTTTTTTATTTTTATTTTTAAATGTCTTTAAAAAGCCAATACAAACTTACATATATATAGGGGCAAGATCAACTAACATCAGTGTACGAATAATAAGTTTTACACTCAATCTTAATTATTGACCTACTTCCATCTAACGACTCTATTTATTAGCCACATGAGCCGTTAGATTCATATTGGCATCAATGACAAAGATTGAGAGTATAATTTACACTAGTGTGAAGTGATTCTCCCTCTAATAGTAATGGCTCAAAATTATCCAAATTAATGAAAATAGAGAATAATAAACCCAAACATTTATATAGGGATGGAGAATAGAGAAATATAACTTCTGTTAAGAGATATTTTGATTATCGACTCTAATTATTAATTTAATTTTTAAAATAATGTTATTAAAAATATGGAAAAAAAAAACTTGTTTTCGCTATAGAAAAAAAATTTCTACCACTCAAATAAAAGTGAATGGGTCCCATTATAAAGAGAAGAGAGAGAAAATATTAGTGGAACCCACTCACTTTCATGTGAATGTGGCAGGAAAAACAATTTGCAGCAAAAGCAGAAACATTAAAACATAAAAATATATTAAAGTATAATGTTCATAAAAATTGTAATTTTTAATATTTTAATACAATTATTAAATTTTAAACATATAAAAAAATTTCTGAATTCAACGATATTTACTATTATAATTTTATAATGTTGATATATTTTATAATGTTCAACCTATTGAGTTTTTTCTGATGACTACGAATTTTAATAATATGATTTTGATTATTTGTAATGTTAAAATCTCAAAGTTCTTAATCTGAAAAAAATGGATAGAGTATAATTCAAACATGGATATAATATATAAATAAAATAAGGGAAATTGTTTTCTTATGCTACATAAGATAAAAATACTTTCCTACACTCACATATAAAGAAATGGGACCCATTTATATATTTTCTCTCTCCTATATTCTCTCTCATCTCTCCTCTATGTGTGTAGGAAACTTTTGTTATCTTATGTAACATAAGAAAACAATTTCCCATAAAATAATAATAATAACTTGAGAAAAAATACCATATTAAACATGGAAACTTAAATGTTCAGAAATTCAATAGTCGGTTTTAGTTAATTTATATGTTGAGTTTTAGTTTTTACCGAACTACTTTACTTAAAATTGTTAGAAAAAAAAAAGTTAATTATATATTTTTAAAATTAATGTGTAGAATCAATAATCAAAATCTCTTTCTTCATTAAAATTATATTTAATTTTTCTCTCCACTTGTCAAGGGTGTAGAATCTATTAAATTAGATAATTTAGAACTATCAGATTAAAACAAAATCAATAGGTTAATATTTGGTGTAGGTAGATTTCTTCACAGACGATATTAATTACTTTAGCCCAGGACAAAAAGAAAGGAGGCGAACCGGGACAGTGGTAAAACTGTTCCTTCATGACTGAAAGGTCATGAGTTCGAATCCAGAAAACAGCCCACACTCGCTAGTCGGGTTTAACGGGAAGTGGTTTTAATTTTTTTTTTTTTTTAAAAACCCAGCATAAAAAGACAAAAATAGACTACTATATGAAATGCATATTTACAACAAATATTTATACGATTATTATAAAACACAGCAGAAACAGACTGACAGTCAATTAATAGCCAGTCCTAAAATTTGCTGAACCAAAAGAATTAAAATCACATTACACCAAAGTAAAAGCAGCAGAAAAAGAATGTATATCGATCAGAAACATGGCAGAAGAAAAGATTTCAATATGTGCTTCTCTACTTTCAAATTCAAATTAGAAGACAGGCTAACTAAAATGCATTTATCATACAAACAAAATAAAAAGGCATTACACAACTTATTTTGCAGGTAGGTGTTCAAAAAACAACAACAACAACAACAACAACAATGCTATGCTTAGAAATATCTCTAAGTACTGTAAGTCATGGTTCAAAATAATAAATGAGAAAATAAAAAAGCTTTGAGAAAAACCAAAAACAAAATAACAGATAAATTTAACAAATTTTAACAAAATGCAAAAATATAATCAGTCCATTGAACATAATAAAACTAAATGAAAACACTCACAGTCTCAAGAAAGTTTTCTGCAATATCCACAAGAATGTCTGCAACTTCAGGATCCAACTTCTCCAATGGATCAACCTGCCAATAAAGCAGAAATGTAAATATAGGACAAAAAATAAACATATTATATGAAAATAGGGCTGTGACAAGCTGACAGAATCATAGTAAAATTATCAACTTTGAAACACCTTATGCCATATTAAGCAAAAGAGGGGAAAGGTTAACAGTAAGCAATTAAATGGTTCTAGAGCAAAGGCACTGCAGTGAAGGATGTATGTTTCTTTGTCATATATTCAGTAAGCTAAAAAGTTTTCAGGAATGCATTTGAATGTAAAATACACAATTCACATTGATAAAAGAATTGTGGTAGCTTAGATTGATATACCAAATACAATTGGCAGTAACTAGATAAAGATAACAATTTACTATAATGGGTAAACATCTATCATAATCATAAACGACAAGCAAAGGAGAATTAAGACATAGCAAACACCTATATAGGTTAGCTCAGAAACATCAAAAGGATAAAACCTACAGATAAACACATAATCTAGTAATCCAAACTATTGAGTTATTTGTAGCCACAAAACGTTACTCAGTTACTGTTGTAAGTTTTTCTCGAACACTTAATTATTTAGATTAAAAGTAAATATTGAAATTTTTGCATTGCTTAAAAATTCAAAAAAAAAAATTACTACTTATATTTTAAGTTTGACCAGAGTGCAAGAGAGATTGTAAGAGAAGCAATCCTCTTTATTACCAGAAGGTTCAAATTCAAAATTGCTAGGAAAAAAGCCAGAAGCCCAAACAGTCCAAAAGCATGTATGACGTTATATTAACATGATAATCTTAGCAAGTTATCCTCTTCATTCAATTATACATTATTGCGGATAAAAACTAACAAGCATTTGCCATAAAATTTTAGAAATGACAGAAACATATTTGACCAAGCAGAGAAACCCATGAGAAAAAATCTATGACAATTCATTATAAATTATCATGTCACCTCTAGTAGTACAACAACATATAATTTTTTTGTTAAAAAAAAAGGTGTCGAACATGACCTTTGCTGTGGGAGGGTCAAAAATCGAAAAGTAGTATAGAAAGAGAACAGATTTATTAACAAACCAGTTCTTTATTAAGAACTCCTTAGAACCCTTATAAAACCTAAATTACTAACTAAAACAGCATTTAAACTCTTCGATAGTTCCATTTAGACATTGATAAAATATTATGGTACCAAGCCCAAAAGATCCAGTACAACTGTTAGGACAAACCACAAAGCCTAAAATCTAACCTGATTAATCTTAGTAGCTTTTTTTTATGCTAATAAGCCACCATTCAATTCCTTACACGTCTAGCAATGAATAAACCTCAGGAGAAACCACAGAGTTCTTTTGAATTTCAACAGGTCACTTCAAATGGGAACTAATCAAAATTATTATTTAAATTAACTGCCATTGTGTATAATATTAGGGAAGGGCCGGCTTGGCTCAGTGGTAAGCATGCTTACCGTGATGTCCAAGGTCCCGGCTTCGACTCGACCTCTCCGCAAAAGCGGGGGTAAGGCTTGACTCGTATGTCCTTCCCCAGACACTCACGAGTGGGTATTGAACTGGGTCGGCCCTTTTTTTTTTGTGTGTGTATAATATTAGGAAGTTCCTACAAGAGACCTTCAGCATTCCTATTTGGACTACAAAATCCAGAGAATCACACACGTCTATTCAACAATAGGTGCTAGGAATTATAATATGAGCCCAGTAAAACTAGTATGGACTATGGACAATGATGTAGCGTGGCTCACCTGATTGACTAGCTCATGGATACTTCTTTTGCTGAGAATACTATTACAAGATTCTTCAGTATCTGCATTCACTAATCTACTTTGAATCCCTGGTTGAACTGCACTAGATTGTGCCACCATAAGAGATGAAGGTTTCTGATTTCCTGACCCCTGTAGCCTTGTAACCTGTTGCTGGTGGGGCATATGCAGAGCCCTTGATGACGGAACTTGTTGCCCAAAATGCTCCTGCGATTGATTAGACGGCAAAGGTTGCTGCTGCTGTGAAGCTGTTGGCGTGGGCTGCTGCTGCTGCTGCTGAGAAATATGTGACCTTTGCTGCAAGGATTGCGGATTCAATTGCTGCCTATAAGAAGGAGATGGCAAAGGCGGCTTCCCTTGTGGCCCAGCTGACAACCATGGCTGATTAAGTGACTGCATACTTTGTGATGCACTTGGAGATGGAGAAGCAGGTGATCCCACACCCACTGATGAGGATCTCATAAGCCCATGCCCCTGGAAGCTCTGAAGGAAAATGTAACAAATTAGGAAATAACCTACATTTTTCCCCAAACATGTATTTTGTATACAAAGCATAAGCATTTCAGCATAAAACATAAAGTGAGCAAACCTCTTGCACATATGTAACAACTGAAAATAAGAAATGCAAAGTACATTTACACACTTACGAATCATAATGATACAATAAAGACCATAAGCTTATAAAAAAGAATAAAATTTTAACTTGCTTATTCCTTCACCAACCCTAAACTCTCCACACAGAAACAAAAGCTGTTATCTTGAAAGTGTCCCATACAAGACTTGATGAATTTTGATATTTATAGTCTCATTGAAGGCAAAAGAGTAAAACTCATAAACCCAATTTTTGGAAGCACTCTAAATATATTTTCAAACATATCCCAGTCCATCTGAAATTCAATGATTCTAGCCCTCCAACAAGGCCAAGCAGAAAATACTAAAATCCAGAAGTGAAAGGCACACAAGCATACTCATAACATTCACTTTTACGGCAGCTATAGTAGATAGGAAGAAACAAAGTAAATCCAAATACTAACTTGTGAACCAGCAGGCTGATTATTTGGGGCAGAGGATGGCGGTCTAAGAGAAGATTGAACGGGTCTCTGTTGATGTGCAGGTATTCCACCTGGCCGCATTTGAGAACTTGAACCCAAAGATCCTAACATACCCATTCCTTGCATGGGCGTTCTCACCTAAATGTAGCAAACAACTAGTGAAAAGGCATAAACAGTTACATTCATTCAAAAAGCTTCAAACATCAAAATGTTTAAAAAAAATAAAATAAAATAAAAATGTTTACTGTGGACCGAATAAACACACGGTGAACCCCTACCTGAGAGGTGCTAGAATTGGAGGTAGATTCTGTGACGTTGACTCCGGTTCGGCCCAACCCACCAAAATGTTGACCGAAAGAAGAAGAAAACGGAGGGGAGGGGCTCTGGTGGTGCGCGGGGACACCGATTGCCATGCCGCCCCTCGGCCCGGCGGTTGCACCGGAAATGGACGATGAGGGAGTGGACGGAAATGAAGACGCCGGAGGAGCGGACGAAGGCGGGAGCGACGACATGTGTGGGAAATGGGACTGCGACTGCTGCTGCTGCGACGGCGGCGGCAAATTTCGGTTGAATGAAGGCGGAGGACGAGGTTGGGGAGGGGTTGCCATTGGGGGTTTGGAGTTTGGGTTTTGAATTGGACTAGGGTTAGGGTTTGGGTTAGGAGAAGAATGGGGTGGAGCTGAGATAGGAGGGGTTGATGAGGAAGGTGGAGGAAGAGAAGATGGTGGTTGTGATGGTTGAGATTGTGATGGTTCAGCGGCGCTTCGAGCGGTGGTGCCTGTGGCCGGAGCTTGAGGATCCATGGAATTGCACCGCTTCTGAGAATGAGATTGAAACTTTGAAACAGAGCAACGTCACTCTGCGTCTGTGTATTTTTCGATTACTATTATTAGGGGTTTTTTACTATTATTAGGTTATTCCTATTTTTTTAGTAGTTTTTACCATCAAATTTTAACCATTCATTTCCGTCAATTTAATAGTTATAATTTATTATAAATTAATAATTAATTAATAAATATGACCCTATAAATTATAACCGTTAGATTAACGGAAATCAATGATTAATATTTGATAATAAAAAAAAATTAGATAATAAGTATAATATATCTCTTCCGTTTTGTATGAAACATGACATGGTAAAATTTTTTAGGGACACAATATTTTTTGTGGGGCTCATAATCTATGAAAAGAAAAAATAAGCACCAAAAATGAATCTATATAACAATGTCTACTAAGTAACTTTTATAAAACCCGTGATATTATTATTATTATGGTAGGTTAGCAATTTATTGGAACTTTGTAATTTTCATTAATTTTATTTTTTTTATAAAGGCCCTTTTGTTTTAGATTGCGTTTGTTTAAAAAAAAATTAAAAAGGCGTTTTTCAATTAGGAAAAAAATTATTTGAGATATTTTTAGAGTGTTTGAGTAAAATTTTTAAAATATACGGATATAAAAAAATATTTTTAATCATTTTCAGAAGCTAACCAAGAGTAGCTTTTAGAAAATTTGGATACGGCAGATGATAGATCTTTATTGATAGCTTCTGGAAAATCACATACCAGAATTTATTCAAACTTATAGCTCTTATGAAATTTCAAATTGATAATTCTTACCTTTGACGGATTGGTTAAAGAAAAATAATTATCTTATATTGCATAAAATAATTATCTTATATAATAAAAATAAGGTAATGGGTCCATTATTTAAAATAATAATAATAATTGATGCACTTGCAATCAATAAATGATTTTTTAGATCGCACAACTTCACATGTATAATGATAATGATGATTCTAAAACTGATTGAGTAAAAATAACACCATATCTAAAAAATATAAAGTTTTAGCATATGCACTTGCAATTAATAAATGATTTTTTATATATAAAATAAAATAAAAATAGCTCACTACACCGTCATCAGTTAACCACCATATAGGTTAGTCTCCTTTGATGCTCTACAGTTAATTATGTGCTCACGAATTTAATTATTAGAAACGATGCCATTAGTGGGGATTCTAGGTAACTTTGATTATGTTAGAGCACCATAACTCGGACACAGGAGTAAGGGTAATTGCAAAGATATTATAATGATTAAGTTAATCTCAATGTGAGATGGAAATAAGGATATAAATAAAAAGCGAATATAGCCAAGATAATACGTATGGGTGACAAAATGTGTTGGTGATCAAATTTGTGTCATGTCAAAGATTGATCAGCACGTGAAATTATTCAACTCAAACACAGCACATATTTATTTGAGGGTAAAATTAGGGGTGTAAAATAACAAAAAAATTGGATCGAATCATGAACCGAACCGAACCGAACTGCCTCATAAAATAACCAGTTTTTAAAAATGAGTTCATGAACCGAATCGGTTTAAGAACCGAACCGTTTCCAGACCGAACCGAACCGTTTTCAAACCGAATGAAATTATTTTTTATAACTTTGTTTTTTAAATTTTTAATTTTCTTCTTATTAAAAGAGAGGGTCTACCCGAACCGATTCCGAACTGAACCGAACTACTTCTAAACCGAACCACTTTCGAACCGAACCATTTAAACCAATTCGGTTCGATTTTTCAAAAAATCCGGTTCGGTTCAACACATGCACATCCCTAGGTAAAACTTCAAAATTGGACATGATCTGTCACAAGTTGCAAGATCACATGAGTTGATATGAAAAAAAAATGATTATTTAAAAAAACTTGAAAAGAACAAAAAAAAAATTTAAATGAAATGCGTTAGGGTAATCCATTACCCACAATGAATTGTGTCAAAATCATCAAATTTTAACTAAAAAAAAAAACATTGCAGGTGACATGCAAGTCAGCCCATGGCACTACACAATAACAATTCATATCAATTTTTCAATTATAGACACGACTTGTCTGAACTCACGGTTCGACATGACTTGTGTTTTGATGTGTTAAGTCATCAGTCAACTCACAAGTCATGACATGTTTTGTCATACCTGATAAAACGCTTAACAAGTTTATGTAGGGCTAAGGCCTTTTGGGCTAAGATAGTAGGCTATATGCATGTTATTGTGTTTGAATTCAATAACCACCTATACTTTTAAACATAAAAAAATGTTTAACTAATAATTCAAAAGTATTATAAATAATCACATTGATGCAAACTCTTATGAAACTTATGTAATGTGAATATTGAAATCTAATTATTAGAGAGTAACTGAGCTACTTATATACAATGTTGAAAAGAAGAAAATAATTGTAACAAACTATAACTAATCAATATCATTAGTAATAAAAAACAAAAAAGAGTAACAGCCTACTGGTGATGTGGAGACTGTGACGTGCTACCATAAATGGTGTGTGGTAATACCCCAGGCAAGCAAGATTGTGGATATCTCACAGGCCTAGCTTGGAGAGAAGGATGGAAATAGTTGAAGGTTGCAAGGCCTTAGTCAATAGGTTTGCAATTTGGGCAAAGGAAGAGATGAGAAGCAATTGAAGTAAGCAGCTAAGGATCGTTTCTCTTGTGATATGACAATCAATCTTAATATGTTTAGATCATTAATGGAAAGTGGGATTGTTAGCAAGTTTTATAGCTGAAAGGTTATCACAGTATACATTGGCAGGTTTGGTATGAGGGATACGAAAATCTTGGATGAAGAAATGGAGCCATTGAAGTTCACAAGACATAGAAGCCAAAGCACAATACTCGATCTCGGAAGATGATCGGGAAACTGCGGATTGTTTCTTAGAACACTGAGATATTAAGGCTGAGCCAAGAAATACACATAAACCACTAATATACCTCTTGGTATCCGACCATAGTCAGAATCATTGAAGCCACTTAGCAGCACCCTTAAAGTTGCTATTTGATGAGAAATTATGGGCTTGGAGACATGTTGACTGCTTTGTTGTACTAAAAATGAAAGGTCAAGCCTGGTAGTTATTAGGTATAGTAACCTGCCAACCAATCTTATATAAGAAGAGGCTTCAATATGAGAAAGTGCAGTGCCATGATCACGATATAGCTTGAAGGATGGGTACATAAGCGTGGAGGCTAGCTTTGTTGCCAATAAAATGTTGTCTACAAGTAATTCCAGAGCATATTTGCGCTAATTAAAATAATCCCAAAGTTGGATCTAGAGATTCCTAATCCTAAAAAGAATAGTAAATCACCAAGGTCTTTAATTTTGAATTTATGATCTAAGACAGACTTCTCATGGTCGATTTCTTGGATGTTGTCACTGTTTAAGACTATGTCATCCACATAGATCACGAGAGCAATAAATGAAGATGGAGAGCTCTTAATGAGAAAAAGAATGATCTGCAACATATATGACATATCCCAAAGAAATGAGGATGATTGTGAGTTTAGAATACCATTGTCTACTTACTTGTTTTGAACCATTGAGGGAATTTTCAAGTCTGCAAACTTTTCCTGAAGAATAGGACAGACTTGGTGGCAAAGACATATAGACCTCCTCATTTAAGTGTCCATGCAAAAAAATCATTGTTTATATCCAATTGCTTTAAGAACCATTTCTTTGTGGCTGCAATGGACAATAAAACCCAATTTGAGGTTAACTTGGCAACAGGAGAAAAAATGTCAAAATAGTCTGCTCCTTCCAATAGGGTATAACTCTTAGCCATCAACTGAGCCTTATGTCTTTCAACGGATCCATCAGCCCTATATTTTGTAGAAACATTAAAACCGAATGACATGATTGTCAAGTGGTGAATCAACCACCTTCCATGTTTGATTAAGCTTTCACGCATCAATCTCAAGTTGCACTACTTGTTGCTAACACTTCTATTTAGAGGTCTCTACATAAGATTGTGGTTCTCTGTGGGAGCTAACATTTAAACAAAAGTGAGTGTATGTGGCAGAATAAGTATCATAAGACAGTACCTTGGAAATAGGGTAGCGTGTGCTGTTGGAGTGGTTACCCGATAGAGAAATGGACACTGGGAAGCATGGTGAGAACACGGAAAATCAGAGAGATGTTGCCTTTTAGTTCTTGATGATCTTCTAAGTGGGATAATTGAATTGATATTCACAGGTTTTGTGGTGTATACTGATAAGGGATCAACTAGAAAAAGATTGGCAAAATGCTCTTATTGTTGAAGTGTGGTTAATGGCAAGAGAGGGTAAGTGGGATTTGTATAAGGAAGGTCAAGAGTGGTATTGAGACGGTTTGACAGCAATGAATGATCTAGTATGGTCTGTGAGGTGATGGCACAAAGAGGAAAATAAAATTCATAAAAGATTATATTGGGAGACAACAAAAGTTTTCTGGTTTGATGTTCAAACAATATATACCTTTTTGTGCCTTATTGATATCCAAGGAATATGCATTTCCAGGCTCTTGGAGAGAATTTAGTTCTATGAGATTGCAATGTAGTGGCATAGCAAAAGCAACCAAAGGTCTTTAGATGAGTGGAAGTTGGGTGTTAATTGAAAATGAGCTTAAGTTTTGTATTGTAAGAGAGGTGTAGACAATCGGTTGATTATATGGACTAAATGTCAAACTGCAAAAGTCCAATAAGATTGAGGCAAGGATGGTTGAAAATCTAAGGCCTTAGCCACATTCAAGATATGTTGATACTTCCTTTCAGAGAAATTTGGTACATAACACATCATGTAATATCAAAGTGGTTGAGAAATATATTTTTCCTACAAATGAAGTTGAAACCTTGGAACCATTAGGCAAAGAAATGAAAATCGATTTAATCTTATGGAATGATAAAAGGTCGAATCTTAAGGAGGTTATATAGTCCATTGCTCCAATATCTAAAATTCATTTACTAACATCATTTCCTAATGCAGAACTTTCAGTGATAGCTGCTAAAGCAAAAGTGCAAACAAGATTGAGTTGAGCAGTAGAGTGATCTGTCTTAGATACTTGTAGTAGTTTCATCATACTTCGAAATTGTTTATTAGTAAATGTCATGATTGGATTAGTTTGAGCCATATTAGTCGAAGCAGATTCAAAAGAAGCAACAACTGACTGAACAACACTGTTAGCAGCATTCTTAGCTTTCTTGGACTTTTAGCCATGAGGAAATCCATGCTTGAAATAACATGTTTCAATGGTATGGTTATTCATCTTGCAGTGAGTGAAGTGTATAGAACCTGAATTTTGACCTCTTCCTCCATTAGTGTTTGGTTTTCCTCATTTATCATTCCTGGTTTCATTGAAGAGAAAAAATCTTTGTGACAATGTTTTCTTATTATGGCACATAATGAAACTCTAGCTCTTGTTGACTTAACAAAGAGAACACTTTGGTGACATCTGGAATTGGATTCAGCAACATCACTTGAGATCGAACTTGAGCATACTGCTTATTCAAACCTCTCAAAAAATGAATTATGTAATCAGATTCTCTATATGTTCGAATTTGAGTAAGAAGACCACAGGCACAAGGAATCATGCATTTACAAGAAGGAAGTGGTTTCAAAACTTCTAATTTTTCACGGAGAATCTTGAGATTAGTGAAGTACTCAACAATTCTTCTATCACCTTACTAAATTTTGTAGATTTCCACCTGAAGCTCTCAGACACGAAAGATATATGACTTGTTGAATATATGCTGTAAATGTATCGATGCTGCAAGCACAAAATCAATTGAAATAATTGATTGAGTTATGGATTCTGTTATGGATCTACTAATCCATCCCAGAACTATAGTGTTGCATCTTTGCCAAGTATAGAAAGTTGGATCATATGCTAATGGGATGCGAGGAAGGTGACCGAAAAAATTGAGAGGAAAATGAGAGGAAAGAGAGAAAGTTGTGGTATTAGAAATATCTAATATGTGAAAAGTCAATTTTGCCCCTTACTCATAAACTTCTCCACTTCACCATTAAGGCTATTAGATGAATCTTTAATAAGTGTGAGTTCAATTAATGTGTGTCACCCACACTTGATTTATTTTGGGTCTAACCCATTTTGTACAAATTGCATTTAAACCTAACACTTTTATTTTTTAAATTTTTGCCCTGAAAAGTGATTGAATTCTATGTTGGGCTTTTCCTTCTAATTAATCCCTAATTACACATTTAATCTCTAATTAGTGTAATTTAATTATTAAGGTTACTATACGATACATAGTCAGTTTATTGATTGGCTCAAACCGTTTAGATCAATGGTTCACCAGGTTCTAAATCAACTTAACGATTTGAGCCAGGTTTTAAAACCCTAGTTAAAACCTCATGTATATATTTTCTTTTCATTTTTTATATTAAAATTATTTATATATTAACTTAAGTGTCGAAATAAATGGTATAGTTATCTTCAATCACCATGAAAGGACATTCAATCAATGTTCTAAGACTCGAAAACCGATCATATAATTGGTCCGGGTTTCATATTGGATCAGACATGTAATGGAGCCAATGCGAACCGACTGATTTTTGTAAAAATTTGTGACCATATCGATTTTATTTGAACCGATCTATATTTATTAAAAAAATACACAATATGGTGAGTTCCTTCGATTTCTTGGTGGTTTCGGAGACAAGATCGATGATACTAGAGGATGAGGTGTTGCTCAAGGCTTGGGTCTTCTTCACCGCCTCTTCGACGAACGTCTTTGCTCTTTTCCACATATCCTCCATTATTGCTAACTCAATGTCAGCAAAAGAGAGAGAAAGTATAGAAAAATAATAAAGAGAGCTAGAGAAGTTGAAGAAGAAGGAGAGAGAAAATATAAACGATGAGAAAATATTTGGGGATTTCTTAAAAGATACGACAATACAGTCGCAGAAGTGGAGTCCATATATCTTTTCATTTTTTTGCCTTTTACATGAAATGATGATCAAAACCATTATTATAGGATTAATTTTTTAAAATAATAAAAAATGTTCTTTTCCCCCGTAAAAAGTTGTATTATATATATATAAGATGTACAAAATATGTTTGAATTGTATATTGAAAACATGTAACTTGATGTAAATGGTAAAATTCATTGCAATATATTTTGTACTATAGTTCGTAAATTGTGGTGCGGTTTATTATAAAAATAACTATTTTTTTAAAGTTTATTTAAATTATGGTTTATCATCCAAAATCATGTTCCAAAATAATTTAACCATAATAGATGAAACTCGCCTTAAACTAGAATTTGAGAGTGAAGACAAACTTCCCATGGGTTTTCTTTATTAAGCTATGTGTAAAGCTAGAGAGGAGATGATAAGGAGATTTCAAAGAAACAAGAAAAAGGTGGAACCTTATATGAACATCCTAGATAGTTGTTGGGATTCACAGCTTCTCAAAAATCCTCATGTCGTTGGTTATTATTGAGTCCAGGTTATTGAAGACCTCCTAAGCATCATGGAATATATCTTTTGATGATGTCAAAGGATTTACAAGAAGTCTCAAATTGAAGATGGAGCTTGAAGATACATGGAAGCATAACTAAAAATAAATTGGTTAGATTTCTTTGTAACAGACTTGCTATATCATAAGATCGCATCCAAAGCTCATCATTTTTCATGCATTTCATTTTGGAAAGTAAAATATTTTTTTTGGTTAATTAGGAGTAAGCCCATGATGATAAAATAGGCCCATTATATCTTACTATGAAAATAAGTCAACCTACATATAAACTTTTTCAAAAGCCAACTTTACCAAATAAAAAGGAAAGGTCCTCCTTCACGATAGTAAAACACGAGAGATACTTTGAGAGCTACAATTTTTTCAAAGATCAAGAGAGTTGTACAATTTTTTCAAAAAATCAAGAGAGTTGTTCATGTTTTCCCAAATCAAAAAACTCTTTAAGATCTCTTTGTTCACTTTCATTCTTGAGCTGGCTTGGTGAAGAAAAAATAGATTCAAATGGTTACTTGAGTGTTCTTTCATTATGTTAAATCCTTTGCTGTGGAATACTGTTGAATCTATGAAGAAAACTATTTTTACTTGCATCGGGTATCATTTCTCCCGTTTTGATCATCATAAATTTCTAGTGCATCTTGGTTCATTTTGATACACATATTTTCTTGCATTATTCAAATTACTTTGGAGCTTGGTTGAAAATCTATGATATATGATGTGTGATAGGACAATGCATCTTTGAGATTTAATTTTCTTTTGAAGATAGAACAATGTATTGTTTGTGTTGAAGTGCCTATGTGTGTGTGCTTAGATTTTTCTAGGGTGTGTGTGGATTTCAACCAATGCGGTTGGAAATCCTTGCTTGCTTGTAGTTGGGAACACAAGCATTAGAGCCCCAAGGAACCTGCAAGGGTGTGGGGTTCTGATTTGGTGGAGTGGTGAGACTCCTAGATTGGATTGTGGTTTGATCCATTGAAGTTGAAGATCATCAAACAGCATAGTGAAAATCAAGTGGGCTATTTAGTTGAATCTTGTGTGTGTTTGAGTGGTTGTAATAGGATTGTTATATTTGTGTTATTTGGTGGTGGGACCCCTCATTTACAAAAATAAAGAAAAAAGTGTCACATTTTTTGTTGGATCTATTGGAAATATAAACTCTCTCATTTGTTTTATTAAATAACTTGAGATTAACTTTTTTTGATATATTCAAAGTTTGTAGCTGTATATATCCTTATGAAAGATTATTAAGGTACGCTTCATGTTGAGATACATCATACAGCATAGTGAAAATCTGGGCAATCACCATTGGAAAATAAACATTTTCTATTTTTTATCTTTTTAGCATTCTCTCTCTTTGATTCAATGGTGATTAAAAAGTGTCAAATTTTTTTGGTATTGGAGATATAACTCTCTCAAACAATTTGAACTAATAATATTCCCACCACCAAATAATTTTAGGATTTTATAAAAATTATGTTGTAGGAAGAGTGATTGTGTTATGTTATAGAGATTCGTTTTGCGTGCCGGAGTTTTTTTTTTTTTGTTGCGGGCCCCACAAAATGATGTGTGTGTAGGAAAAATTTTGTGGTCATGTTAAATGATATATGATAAACCCATAATTTTATGATAAAAATATGGTTTAGTTTCATAATACTAAAATAACATGCAATCAAATCACGTAAAATATATGTATTATATCAATTATTTTTTTAAAAGAAAAGTTATAATAAGACAATTGACCTGCATAAAAATATAAACAAATGTATGAACATAAATTTGTCCAGGTATCAGTATCATGATGATTGGTATTTATATTTAAATTATATTATCATAACGATATTTATTTTTGGGGGAGATATGGATGACAGGTTGCACCACAGTTTAGGCGACGGTGCCGACCCTATAGCCCACAGAATACAAAAACAACACAACACAATACAAGGTCCCGTTGCTTTCAACTCCAAAGCCCACCTTGCATACTCAGTCCTCAAACGCGGATATATGATACTGTTCTGGGAAAGTTCTCTGTCACCAACTTATCGCCTTAGTGGATTCATTTGATCAATATAATATCTACTTTTTTTACTCTCTTTTTTAATGAACCCTGTCATAAATTTTAAAAAGATGCTGAACTTAAAAGGTGGCTACCAAATCCATATTCAGTACCACCACAACCAGCCTGTCATTTTCTGTCGATAATATTATTTTTTATTGGATTGTTAATTAAAAAAATACGTGTAATGCATATTTTTCTCGTGCTATGAATATGATAATGAGGTGAATAAGAAAGAATAAGTATCAACAATCCGATAATGTTTACGTCCGTATTTTTTTCTATTAAGGTTTTGTTTTAAAACTCTTTTTGCATAAAGTGTAAACCTTATTAGTTATTTTTAATGTTCATAATAACACAAGAATTGCAGAATTTGTTTCTCTTCTTTTAAAGACTTTGTAATGTTTTTAGAAGACAATCATCTATCATTCAATTTATATCAGATGTTTGATCTTTATAAGCAAACCAAATGTCAAAGAATAGGTTGAATTCTAAGTTGGACCAATTTGCTCTTTAAGCAACAAGCGTTGAATAATATGTAGATCAAGAGATTAATTATAATTTATTTCATGGAAGAAAAGGACTTCCAAGTATAATTATATTAGGATCCAACCATTTCCATTGTGAGAATATTGTAATCGAGACTATTCTAATTATCGTGTATGCTAGAAGGTAGTTTTCATTATCTTTCCAAATTATAATGTCAACCTAGATAGCACTCTTTTAATCAAACTCAAAATCTAGATTCAACTCTCTAGAGCTGAACAGGTCCAAAAAACACTATTAGTTACTCTTCACCATCAAAGTCAATCAATTTGCCTTTGTCAAGATGCTCTACAAAAAATCATGTAATTTTTTAGTAAAATGGTTTCGATTTTTATGCAATTATGGCTTTGTCGCGGAGATAAAAAAATATCCATTGATTTTTTTTTAATTATCAGGATCTAATATTGTATCCTGATAATTATGTGCTGTGACAGATAAAATATATATATATATATATTTTAGTAATCGATAAAACATTTTTATTAAAATGTAAATAATGTTACCATATAAAATATGAGATAATCCACTTTTATGTAACAAATATAAATATTATTTCCTACACAATAAAAAAGAAACAAATATGCGGGGGTTCATTTCTTTATTGGGTCATGATAAAATATTAATAATTTGTCTGAGTCAATTAAACCATAAAATATTAATAATTGAAAATGATTATTATGATTTGTCGAGTTTCGCCGTTTCTTCCCTTTTCTCTCTCACATCCTTTCTAACTCTGTTAATCCTTCCCCGTTAAGATTCTTTTTCCCTTCCATTCCCACCACCGTTCTTATTATCTCTTTCTTCCACTTTCTGCTTCTCATTTCCAACCTCAACCTTTTCCTCTTCGCATCAACCAGGTACTATTTTCTTCTCTCTCTCTCTCTCTCTCTCTTTTCTTTTCTTAATTTTATTTTATTTTTGTATTTTTTAACCTTCGTTACAGCAACTAAATTCTCCTATTTATGACCATGGTTTGTTTAATCAGCAGCGAAAACGTAGGGGAAAAAAATAAAAAATAAAAAATCAGATACAGTTATGGCAATCTGTATTTTTCAACTTTTTCTATCTATATACAGTATTTCGTTCCAGCTCTGAACCAGCTTTGCAATTATCCTTTCAATTTTCTCGGAATCCAAACAGAATTGTTAACGTTTTTTTTTTTCTTTCTCTCTTTAAATTCCGGCAGGTTCAGAATTTTTTCCGATTCCTCTCGCGAATTTTCGTTTTCCTCGAAGGAGAGAAAGAGAAAAAGAAAATCTACGAACACAGATCTAAATGGCGGAAGAGCACGGATGCCAAGCTCCCGAAGGTCACCGACTCTGCGTCAACAA
Source organism: Gastrolobium villosum (assembly GCA_032173675.1). Classification (NCBI taxonomy): domain Eukaryota; kingdom Viridiplantae; phylum Streptophyta; class Magnoliopsida; order Fabales; family Fabaceae; genus Gastrolobium; species Gastrolobium villosum. The sequence goes on from JAVKPL010000944.1 coordinate 51,511, forward strand.
TTGCGGCTTCTTCGGTAGCTCAGCCACCATGAATCTCTGCTCCAAATGCTACGGTGACATATGTTTGAAGGAACAAGAACAAGCATCTACCAAATCCACCATCGAAACCGCTCTCTCCTCCTCCTCCGCCGCCGCTGTTTCTTCGCCTCCGCCGTCGTTGTCCACGTCGTCTCCGTCTCCTTCTCTGTTGATCGTCGATTCCGTCGAATCACTCCCTCCTCCGCCGGCGTTGGTCGCGTCAAGCTCCGTATCCATCGGTTTGGTCGGTTCAGTTTCCGTGTCTTCGGTTCAACCGAACCGGTGCGCGACGTGCCGGAAGCGCGTGGGATTGACCGGGTTCAAGTGCAGGTGCGGGGTCACGTTTTGCGGGGCCCACAGGTACCCTGAGAAACACGCGTGCAGCTTCGATTTTAAGACGGTTGGGCGAGAGGAAATAGCTCGGGCGAACCCTGTGATCAAAGCGGAGAAGCTGGAGCGGATTTGATTCGATCTCAGCCGTTCGATGAGATGTGGGACCGCAAGTTGGATGAGTTTATCTGGACCGTCCACGTGGACCTCCGATTAGAGACAGAGTGATGTCATTATGTATAATCTATGATCTTATCTTCTAATTAAGATAACATTTGGTTTGTCTCGTTTAGACAGGTTGAATAAGTCATATTTATGTGGCTTTGCTTTCGTAAAGGGAAAAAAAATATATTGGATTGAAATGAATTTGTAGGTCCACCACCCTCTTTGGGATATAGGGGTGGTTGAAATGAATTGTGATTTGTGTGTCTGGGCAATCCAGTGCGGTGGAGCGTTTTATGTTGCTTTCGGTAATGAATATGAATGAATGTGAAGTTATCATCTGACTTGGAACCATTTTTTTATTGTTCTAGACTATTATTTTGATAAAAATAAGATGACCAATTAAGTGATGTAAGGAATGATGTCAAAATTAACATACCGAACCACTTGAAGCTTCACTGTCAAAAAATTCGTTAGTCAATTATACCAATTAAGTGGTGATTTATTATAGGTTTAATATTAATAAAAAGTAAATTAACTATGTTCAATAAAATATATTTGGAAAAATTTCTTCCCCCTCGTGATAAATATAAAAATAAACGCAAATGAAATGAAAAACAGGGACGTGAGAGTTGGCCCGAAGAAAAGAACCAGTTGAGTGGCTTGAAGAGTTCTTAAACAACACTTGCGTTTCAGTCTGCGTCATCATGATTATAAACATGTTACAAGTTTTTTTTTGTCTTGAAACCCATCTCAGATTGCATATAACTTAATTTGAAGTACTTTCCCGTATCGTGTAAATTTTTTGAGAATGGATCCTCATGTATAATTTCATATCAGCTATGAAAGGTTTTTAACAATTGATAGGCATTGTATTCTAATGTTTTTTTTATCTCTTATTACCCTTGATTTATTTATTAATAGTTAAGAATTTTCATTTGATGTGTTTAATATTTTATATAATAAAATCAAATTTATTGAATATAATTTTATCAAAGTAACCAAATGAGCAAGTTGCAGGTCATTAATTAACACCAACCATTGATTTATTTCCTGCATAATCAATTGTGTTTAGTCCATGAAGTATACATACTCCAATTCTCTTTTGTAGTATATAAAATACGGAAAATGATCCATTTATAAATTTTTACAAATTATTTTATACAATATGATAAACATTAATCTCTAACATTATTTATCTTTACAAAGTTCCTTCTTCCCAATTGTTGGAGGAATTTTAACAATATTATTTCTACATCTTAATTTTTACATTTTACTTTCACAAGAAAAGGAAGAGAGAAAAAAAAGGAGTAAATTCTTCTATTTTTACTCTTTTATTTTGAAAAAAAAAGTGTAAAATGAATGTATATACATAGAAAATGATATGTAAAGATAATATTGTTATATAACAAATTGATTAAATTTAAGAAAGTGATTTACAAATATTATAAACAAAAGAAAGCCCAAATTGTTCGTGGATATAACATTACTTTTTTATTTTTTTTTGATACATTAAGAAATTGAACACATAATTTTTTACATAACTACACACATCTCTCACCACTAGGCTAATCCTAGTGGCTTATAACATTACTCTTGCTAACCAGAATTTGCGTTCCAATTCAAATACCAACTTGTTCCTAATTGAAAGCCCAACTCATGCCAACATGCACGGATTTTGAGCACATGAAAATTATTCAAATTAAACTTAAGGGCGGTTTGATAGAGGGATAAATTTTAGATTTGTAAAAAATTCACATTGAGAATCCTTATTACCCGCATTTGGTAAAAGATTCTTAAAATTTTTCTGCAAAAATGATATTCTCAGGAATTAAATTTGTGAAGGAGAATCCCAAAAAAGAATACTACCATGTGGGTAGTATATTTGAATTTCCATCCGGTGGAAAATTTTCACACAATTTTTATGACATAGTTAACCTTGCCTACATTCATATCATAAGCACGCCCCTGTTTGATTCCAACTTACTATGATGTTCTTCCTCGAATCTTAAAATTTAGAAATTTAAAAGAGGAAGAGTAGTATCACATGTTAGTTTTGTAAAATCAGTCCATATTTTAAAAAATCATTGACAATTAACTAAATATAGAATCAATAAACTTCAGCCAACATTTATGGGAATATTTTGGCCTACCAACAGTTTTTTGATGATATATCGTGATTCCTAAGAACAAAAATAATTTTCCTCTACCAAACGCCCCCTTAAGTTAATCATGCGTGCAATCTTATAACCCAAGTATCTAATTGTCTACATGTTTTTAATATAATTTATCATATTATTATAAAATTATAAGCCCTTTGACTAGTTTTTTTGGATGATAAAACATTTAAGTGAGGTTAGATACAAGTATTTTATTAGGGTCAGGGAAGATTTTCCAATTAAATTCTTTAAGAATTTTTGAAAGAAATTGTATATCACTTACCAACAAATTCTCACATCAGCAAGATGAGATTTGAACCCCTACTCCTATGGGTTATGAACCAAACGCTTAGCTAATTATATCCAGCTTTATTTATTGGCATATGCCCTTAATTTGTTTGTCAGGGGTTAAGCAGGCATAGGGGCACATTTTGGTAAATTATATAATATGATGGCAAAAATGACGTGGCGGATTGTACCCTACATACTTTAACGGGTCTTGGTGGCAAATGCATTTCCTTCAATTCCATTGTAAATTTTTTAGATAATATTTATCGGTTAATCGATTAATTTAATTTGAGCCGATGGTAAAGTTTTTTTATCAAATTTTTAACATAACTGTATTTACAGGACTTAAACTCAAGACTAACATACTTTTAATTAATTAACGCTACGAAATCATGCGTCAAGCATATCAGAGTGAAGTAACGTAATACTTTTCATACCACACAAAAAGAAAAAAAGAAGAAAAAAAGGGTGGATAATTTAAAGCAATTAAAGAAAGGTTTCCCCCCTCATGTATCCTCCCTGTAGAGATACTATTTAATGCAAACTGCTACGAACTAATTAATGGGGCTTCTCTTTCCTGGATGAAGTTCATTAATTAATTAGAATTGCTCTAATTTAAGCTTTCAGAGCTCTTCACGATCAAGATTCTGGCCTGGTGTCTCCCAGCATGCGTTCGTGCTGCTTAAACTCTCTATCCAAACATCATCAGCTACAAATGAGTCGGTGTCATCATTGCGGTGCCATGACCAGTGTGCATGTGTTTCGTTTACTATTCTCAACCTTCCATGACCAAAGCTTGGCTCCCGATACACCGAGAGTGGGCTTGGAGGCTTCTTAAACCTATTCTCAACAAACAACACATGAATGAATATATTATGGATTTGCATTTCTCGGCACATAAAACGAATCTCTATAACATAACACAATCACTTTTCCTACAACATAACTTTTGTAAAACCCTTTTTCATATTCTTTTTCTCATGAAAAAATAAAATGGAAAAGTTCACAAATGCCCTTATAGTTTGTTTCAGAATCACATATGTTGATTTTTCATTTATCACATATACCCCTATAATTTGCAAAAAATAAAAAATCACATGGCATATATATATATATATATATATATATATATATATATATATATATATATATATATATATATATATATTTGGAAAAGTTCATCAATGTCCTTGTAATTTTTTTTCAGAATTCACACATGCTCTATGTGATTTTTTTTTATATATATGTCTCTATAATTTGTAAAAAAATTAAAAAAGTATGTTTTTTGGCATATATATATGATTTAAGAAATTTATACCATTGATTTATTTTTTGTTATATATGTCTCTTTGGTTTGTAAAAGGTTATAATTAAAAAATAAATCATATATATATATATATGATTATGAAGAAAACCATAACTACCTATTTAATCACCATTGGATCAACCTTTTCACTTTTTTCAAAAACTTTTTAACATCAATGGTGATTAAATATATCCTCCCTTATATATATATATATATATATATATATATATATATATATATATATATATAAGTCAAGGATATTAAGGAATAATATCAATTTATATTGGTGTAAAAATAAAAAATATAATGTCCAATGTTAATTATTAATTTCACTTGCATTTAAAGACTCACAGAATTAATAAATTATAGCAGTTAGATATAAATACTATTTATAACTAAGATTGGATCTTATCCTTACACCAAATTAAAAAGACCAAACTTCATTATTAGCATATATTGAGCAAAAAAGTAAATATCTTACGTTAATGCAAGTCCCTCGCGGTTTCCTCCGTCCCCAATTGTCACGTACATGGGACCACATGAATCAGCCTCATTGTCATAAACTCTAGTCTGAAATAAATCCAAATAATTAGAAAAATAAAATCCATATAAACATAATTCAAAGAAAAGAAAAGTGACATGATAATAATAATATTAATATGACATACAAAGCGTTCGTATGCATGAACATGGCCAGCAAAAACCAAATCAACACGAGCCTCGTAAAGCAACTCTTCCATAGCTTTTCTCATGCTTTCGCCTTCACCTTGATGTGCCTGATTAGTGTTATACCAAGGTGCATGCAACAAAACAATCACCCATGGTGTCCTCTTCCTATCAATGGTGGCTAAGTCAGATTGAAGCCACTTATATTGGTCTGAGTGTGCACCGAATTTAGTGTAAGAACCCAACATGATGATGTGGGTGCCAGCAACTTCAAATGAGTAGTAGAGGTTTGAGGTGGAGCCACTCTCTTTGTAAGGCATAGGCCAGCGAGTATTGTAGGCTATGAAATTATCCATGTTTTCAGTCTCAATTGGGTAACTCTCAACCTCGTGGTTCCCTTCGGTAACCATCCATGGCCTTCGACTAGCGTATGGTTCCACCAAACGGCCAAATGAGTCCCACAATGGTTGTTGGGAATTAGCATAGGATAGATCTCCCGGTAACAAAAATACGTCATAGTCTTTGCTATCAACGTGTTTCAGAGTTGACGCCGTCCATTCAGTTTGTCCCAAGTCCCCTACATAGCATATCCATGAACATTTAATTTAGGGTTTATCATCTATCATGTCACATGATCACAAAATTTTTCCTACAAACACTATTTTGTGGGGCCCGCAGCAAAAAAAACTCTGGCACGCAAAACGAATCTCTATAACATAACACAATCATTTTTCCTACAAGATAACTCTTATAAAACTCTTTAATTTAACCATACATTAAAAACAGAAATAATAAAATCATTCATCTTAATGCAATGATACCATTGTTTAAGTGAAGGATCAATATTGGCTAATAATTTTTTTTTAAACAATGGTGAGAATTGAACACATAACCTAATATAAACTATCTAAATCTTTCATCACTAGACTAATACAGTGACTTCGGCTACTAATTTTTAATTTCACATCTAGAATCCTGCACATGATAATGATTTAATTATTGATTAACCCACAAATAACGCGTTTCAAATCAATTGCTATGTTATTTACTAATAATTAACTCACATTTACCGAGTGTAGATCTCAAATATAAAAGAAACATTTTTCTTTATTTAAAATGTATGAATCTAAGATGTACCTTAAATAATAAACTGCAAGATCGATGATCCAAATATTATAATATTAACGGTTTAAACTTTTATATAAGATATGCAAATGTATAAATAATAAATCATGAATTTGATAGAGCCTACTTTTGTTGACTTTATCATGAATGTTTACCATGATAACTTATTCTCTGTATAGTATGCTATATACTGTAAAAGAAAATCCAAATTCGTTAATGAAAGCGATTTTTTATGTAATTTTTTCTAATGCCTAACGATTGGTGTCCACTATACACCCTTTTATCCTTTTGATCTTACCCCTCTGCCACGGTCACCTTTGCGTTGGTTTGAAGCACTCAGCAACTAAATCTAACTAGTCTAACTAATAATTAAACTTTGGTACAACTATAAAGAAGAACAACATGATATATATATATATATATATATATATATATATATATATATATATATATATATAGTAGCATACCACAAAGATACAGAATATATCCTATCCTGTGATGACATGACCTCATATGAGATAGTTTTATTTTAGTTATCTATATTTTACTCTCTATACTACTGTGCTCAGAAAATATACAAACTTGGGAGTTGAAATTGAAACTTTTGTGTATAAAAATGTATGGGACTCACACCTTTATTTTTTTTGAACTCTCTCCCCTCCTTTATCTAAAATCCATGTATAAAAAAACAATAAAAAAACAAAAAAAAAACAAGGGAAAATGGTTTATTCTTTTAAAGGAGTTATGTCCTGTTACTTGCTTATAACTATGAATAATAGTTATAATATCAAAGTTGTATATTTTTCTCTTTCTTCAAAAACTGTGGCTAATGTAGAAAGTGAAAAAAAATAATTTTAATATCATAACTATATAATCCCCCGAATACATGGTTAAAAGCAAGGAAATAATTTAGTTCCTATAAAAAAAAGTTTTCCCAAAGAAACAAAAAAGCAAAGCCCAAATCGTGAAGCAAAGAAAGTGCACCACTTACCAACGACAACAAATTCAATAGGCAACTTCGATGGAGGTGTCTTGAAAGAAAACTCAGGATCAGATCCTCCACACCTATAGAAGTAAGTGGTGCTTGGCTTCAAAGGACCAATTACCACATGGTGGATCTTTCCCGATTTGTATGAGAAAAAATCGTATGAGGTGTGTTCCCCCCTTGTTTTTCTGCTATATTCTCCTTTCTTCGTTCCGTACTCCACCGAAGATTCTGAGTGCTTGTCTTCGGTTACCCACGACACTCTCATATGATCTTTCCCCACCAATGAAATATGAACCTTGAACACATATATATAAAAATCATGATTCATGAGCAATAATGAATATGTACATATATAATATATATGCATGTGATTGATTTATAATGAACCTGTTGAGGGTCAGAATCTGAGCGTTCGTGGGGAGTGTGGATGAACTGACGAGAAGGGTGACGGGAAAAATCATTCTCCTGTGATTGTAGGGTCTGTGGGAACAACATGAAGCATAGGATCATGTGAAGGAGAACAAGAGACTTGTTACATTTTGCCATCATGATTTTGTTGTTTTGGCTTGGACTTGTTGACATTGCTTCAATTTGTAGATGTGAGGTTAGGATATACCTTTCTGAATACGGATGAGGAAGAATAATTATATAAAGGGGACTTAGATAGAAGGAATCAAATAAAAATAATGCATTCCAAATATTAAAGTTATAATGTAATTGATTTTGTGGGGAGGGTGTGCTTGCACATTGCAATACGTCAAGTTAAGTCTCTTTGAAAAATGAATACATTGGTTATTCTTACAGGCAATGACCACACGGAAGCTAGGCTCTCTGGTCTCTGGTCCCCCCCTTGGGTTGCTTCTTCGCTTCTATTGGACACATGTGCTTGCGTGCCTTAGTGCCAACAAAAGTTTAACTATTTATTATTCAGTTTATTGGTTAGCATTTGCTCATATTACGATGAATACTCACTCACGTGACACCATTTTATTCGTGCGTTTTATAAGAGTTATGTTGTAGGAAAAATAATTAGTATCAATTTCAAAAAAACATGATGGCATTTTAGCCATTCATAGATTAATTGGCAATTATGAATAACATATTAAAATGTAGAATAATAAAAGATTAATAATTAATTTATCAATGAATGACTGAGATGGTCTTATGTAACCTTTAATTTATATTTCTTAACTGACATATCCATACGGAAAATTGTAAATATTGTATCTAAGACATAGTGTAGAAATTATATAAAGAAAGACTTTTGAATATCATACTAAGCATATTATAGTGAGCACGTTGTTACCAGAATATCTTTGGAATATTCTTGTAAAAGAAATTATTATAGAGAAACAGAAAGCCACGGAATTGAGAGAAGACGTGTCATTTTTAATAAGGTTCATGCGTATAAGAGTCGTGCAACAGTGGAAGTTGAAATGGAGAATAAGGTATCGATCTCTATAAATAAAGGAAATCATACACTTGGATGAGATTCATATCTCATATTGAACTCATATTAAAAAAATTTCCTTTTTAAAATAAATAAATAAATAAATTGATGAACCCATTTTATTTGTCTCTTAACATATATAAAAAAATAATGCCCATAAATAAATGGTAACAAAGAGTAAGTCACGAAAATCGGCGTTTGTTAACGTATAATTACGTGGTAGTAAGCGAATCTCGCTGTCAAGCAAAGGCACTGATCTTAAAAAAGCCAATAGTTGAAGAGACAATTTTAATTATAATAATGCTTGACAAGTTAGTTTTCCACCATAATAATTTCTTAGTTAAAGACAATAAAATTATAGATTAATACAATTTTTGTGGTTAACTTTAATTTAAAAAATACTAATGAAGGTTAACAAAGCTAATCAAACTTTTCATTCACCCCATATTAGTAAACGACACGTAATCACGCTTTAAATCCTCAGTGATATTGATGACTTTGCTAAATGTAAGGCGTGCCTCCTTGATCCAAACTTAACTTTCATGTAAAGAAAATTAAAAAGATAAAAATATACCATATGTGTGTTGAGCTGAAAATCAAATTGTACCTTTTACATTTTTTTTTTTGTTATTTAATTATGTATTATCTCTTTTATTTTAATATGAAATTCCAACTTGGTTCTGTACCTGCACTAAACATATATAGTTGTGTGTATATTTTTAAAAATTATTTTACTCTGAGTGGGGCTATTAATTATTTAACAATAAAATTTTAAACAAATTTCGAAAAAGTTTAAAAAATAATTTGGGGATTAGCAGGCTTGGGCCATAGCCCGAGTGAAACGAATCGACCTATAACACTGCTTTCAAAATGGGCCAAGAATATGTACCTAGTCTTAATCAGGCAAAGTTATAGGTTAAACGAGCCTTGACGCGTATACCCAAATTATGGCTTTCATGCAATGGGCCTCCAAAGCATAAGCCCAATATAGTTAGCAACCCAAAAACTAAGAACGTTGCTATGGTTAATGGGCCGAAAGATAGATAAAAGCTCTTCAAATTTATAACGTGTATCAGATCCGCATATGATTAATGCAAGGTCTTAATAAGGATGTTGAAAAGTTTTACTCAGAGAGAACTTTGGGCCAGCATTTAAGGTGGTGTGTCCAAAAGATTGCATGAGGAATAAATTAAATTTGTTTGGACAATGTGTGTTCTTAAGAGACCAATTAAGTACCATTAGGGTACATATTAAGGACTAAAATAATATTTATTATTTGTATGAAAAAAATATGGGAGGAATGTTTCTTATATTATATTAGATAATTTTATCTCCTATATACATATAAAAGTGTGTGAACTCCATGTTTTCTCTTTCTTTTTCCTATCCTCACATGGTCCCACACACTTTTATGTGTATAAAAGAGACAAAATAAAATTATCTTTTACAATATGAAAAAATTAAAAGCAAACAACATTTATCATTCATTTTAATAAATTGAAAGATTATTGAATACTGAAATTTTCACTTTGTATTGAATAGTTTTTATTATAATATTAGCACTAAATAATTTCTTAACAGTATGACAAAAAAAAAATTGAAATTGTGCATAAAACTAAATATTTCCCTAGATTTCAAAGGGTGACGAGTATTTAAAATATGATCAAATAAAAATAATGTTCACTTCTGAAAGTTTATATAAATTTGAATGGGAAACCTAGCTGCTCCTCCTTCCCCCACCCATGTAAAATGCAATTTGAGAATGAAACTTTCATATCAATTAGTTAGAGCCATATGTGCTGGGGTGTTTTCCGCTTCCAAAGAAATTGCTTTTTATCTCTTGCTTATTTTAGAATTTTTTTTTTTCAGAAACTAAAGTTATTTAGATTTTAAAAAAATATTTAGTTTTTGAAAAAAAAAATTATTTGGTTTTTGATTTTTTTTTTAGAAGTTAAAATTTTTAATTTTCAAAAAAGTAAATTTTTGATTTGTTTGTGACTTCTGTTTTTTTAAAAGCAGACATTCAAATGGATTTTTTCTAAGAAGTGTTTTTTTGGAAAAGAAAAATGACTTTTGGAAAAAAAAAAAAAAAATCCATTCAAACGGAACTACTTGTAGTTGGGCTCAATGAAAAAGCCCAGTACAACTGATACAGAAAACATACGTTACAAAATCTTGCAATCACTAATTCATTATTTTGTAAGGCTTTTTATGAAATTTTGATAAATATTTTTTCCTTTAAATTAAGAGCAAGTTTCGCAAGCTATCTAGGAGGAATTTGCAAATCAGTAAAGTTATTTGTATAAATTTTTATCTTACGTGAAACCCAAGTATATAAAAATGCGTGGTTTAAAATTTTTAACCATTTAAACATTATTTCATTCGCGTTACAAACAATTTCAGTTATAGGAAAACATTTTCTCATGTTGTGATCCTTCGATTTGCGTGTAAAACTTTTTTTTTCTTTTTTTCTTTTTATGGGATCCACCACTAGTTGAGTCACAACATGAATGATGAGAAAATCAAACAATTTCAGTTATATGTTCTCGTATTATTATCGTTAGCAAATGGCATCCCTTAGAATGAATGAAGCCTAATAGACTATGAAATCTCAACCATAACTCATCACATCTACTACTTTGCATCACATCCACATGCAAAGTGAGATAGTTACTATTTTTAGTTGAATTCTCATTGCTAAGCATGATGCCCTGTTGCCTATATATCAATATGCTATTCATTGATAGATTGTAATAATTCTCCTGTGGTAATTAAAGGCAATTTTGCCGCCTTTTTATGCATCCTAAAACACGAACAAATTTCCTTTTAGTACCATAACGATGTTCGCAAAGAAGTCAAATATGTTGATGTTCTTGTTTGTGATTGCACTTTTTATTAATGTGATGTGACATTAAATTTTCTGAGTTGACAACTAATTTACTCTACCAAACATAATTGGATAAAGTTGTAACACGATCTCTACCGGCCCCGTGGACGATGGATAAAAGGTGCAAGGAATTTATATACGGTTTTATAATTCTCATTTAATATGAGATTTAAAATTTTCCTACATATTCTTTGATTTCCATATTGATATGGATTTTACATACAATTTTTTGTAACACATGAGTCTTATATATTTTTTATCTCTACAACATGAGAATTTAGTTCTCCTTCAACATGAGAATTATAAAATCCATTTATAAAATGCCTCCTTCCCGATAGTTTTTATGGAGGAGATTAAAGGTGTATATAATAATTATTTTTTTGCTTTTTTTTTAGTGAATTTTCTATTTTTTATTGTGAGAATGAAAAAGTTAATTTTTTCTAGTTTTTATTTCTGAACTATCAGTTTACTTTCTGAAATAGAAAAGAAAATCGGTTTTTATCAAATATAATATTAATTTTTGTACATTAAATTAAAAAAAAGTTTTTTTTTTTTTTTGGTGATAAGTTTTTTTAAATATTATAAGATACACCTAAAAACTCTGTAATTTGTTAATATTGAAGCATTTAGCAATTGATGGGGAGTAGTTAGCCTGTTATCTTTAACAATTATGCTCCAAAATCAATTTTGAGCACGAGGATTAAGATTAATATGTCTTACGTCTTAGACCACGTGCAAAGCAATTCTATGTTTTTCAGTGGAAACGTTTGGATTTGTGTGAATGTGAGTCTTAATGATAATCAAACGGTGGCAATTTTCTTAAAGAAAGCACAAAATTTTCTTTTCAGTCAGACTAAAGGTCACGTCTAACATACAACAGCTTTGTAAAATTTGTAATATGCATCTTCGTTCTAGATTATTTTATATAAAGCAAGAGTACCAAATTCGATATTCTCATTTACTTAAATTCAAAAAAATTGGTTCCCTTACAATTCATGTCATTTTATAAGTTTATCTTATGATACTTTACCCTTTTAAGAAATGATATTAGTATTATAGTAGTACCAAAAAAGCTCTCGTTAGGGATTTTTTATATATACAATAGCAGTATCAAACTCGGTACTTCCATTATCCCAAATTATAAAAGTTCTATTTGAATCCATGTCAGTTTGTAAATTTTCCTTCAAATCCTAAAACTTTACCCTTTAAGAAATGATGTTGGTACTACAGGTAGAGGAGGCATAGTGGGCATCCCGCCCCGCCTCACCCCGCCAAAAAATGAGCCAACTCGTTCTATCCCATTTGGCGGGTTGATCCACTAACCCGAGCCTATTTTACACTGGCCCGCCTATGCCGTCTATCAACTCGTCAAAAAATGAATTCGTCCCGCCCCGCCTCGCTTTTGAGATGGGTTGAAAAATTCATCCCGCCCCGCCCCGTTTGGCGGGTTGGCCCACCGAGCCGAGCCGAGCCCGTTTTGCCGGCTCTAACTACAGTCATACCGAAAAAGCTGTGACTAAGGATATTTTTATATACAACGGGAGTACCAATCTTGGAACTCCCATCTCTCCAAATTAAAAAAATTTGGTTCGATTTGAATCTATATCTTTTTGTGTATCTCCTTTCAAATCATGGTACTTTACCCTTTCAAGAAATGATGTTGGTACTACAGTAGTAGCAAAAAAGCTCTTATTGAGAATTTTTTATATGCAGCGAGAATACCAAACTCGGTACCCCTATTTTTCCAAATTTAAAAATTTCAATTCCATTTGAATTCATGTCTTTTTGCGTATTTCCCATCAAATCTTGATACTTTACCCTTTTAATAAATGATGTTGGTACTTGCTTGATAGGCCGATATATGATTAGGGGAATATGGAAACAAAATGTGAGGAGCTATTAATTACTCTGAGAGCAAATCTACCAACAATGTGCAAGCACACACACATAGCAATATAGGGTCTTACAGTCCTAAAATATCGTCCTTAGGTAAAAGTTGTAAAATGATGTCTTAAAGAAATGCAAACAAGTAAACATAAAATAAACATAATAGAAGTAAGGAGATAAAGAGATCAATGAGCCACTTACTCTAAGTTCAGTTTAGCCTTTAAGTATTGCCAATAGCTCAATCAAACAGAGTTGCTGATTCTATAATAGACATGCATTGAGTTTATCTTTGATACTTAAACATGGCACCTCAATAGAATGCAAGAATTAATCAAACGAAGAATAGTCTCTGAAAATTAGAGAGTGAAAGCAATAAATATGGAGTACGAGGAATTAAAGCTTTTGAGAAAATCATATTAGTGACATCGAGGAACAAGAATAAAACTTGGATAAGATTATGAAAAATAAAGAAATTGAAATGTAGGGGATAGTATCTTTGCCTCCTTAAGTTGTTCTCAAGACTCAGCACCGCTCCCACTAAGAATTGGCCTCCAAGTGCTCTTCATTGCCTTGAATATAGATCCTTTTATCACCTAAGTTTTGCTATCCAAGATAGTCTATGCATATCCTTATGCCCTAAACAACCTTAGAAGTCCTATCATATTAAGACCCAAGGAAGATTGTAGTTTCCCTTTGTCCCTAAGGTGACATGCAGAGGTTGCTAGAAAGCAACTCTACACACAACAAATACTTCTAGCTCCGGAAATCCCTATAACCAATCCCCTGATATCTTTCCTTAATGCTAGTTAACTGGAACATTAAAACAAAAATACCTCAAAATCCATTGACGACAGCAAACTTACATCAAGAGTTCAACCTAGAGAAATACTTCTACTTCTCCCTTGCCTACTAAAATAAATTAGCCCATACTATGGGGTATTCTCACAAAGAACCTAATTACAAGCTAAGACAGTAAATGAAAACAAAGAAACTTAAAGAAAATACAGTTAAAACAGGGACACTCAGAGTATGACGTGATGTCCTCTGCTCTGGGTGCCAAAAACATCTCTTCGTTATGCTCTTCTTCTGAATTTAAGGTGCTTTTGCTTCCTTCAATCAATTTGATGCATTGATCCAATCTAACGGTTCATAGTGCCTTTAGCTCCAGGATGCCTTTCCAACTCAGCCCTTTTTGAAATATTCCAGTAGCTTTTCTTATTTTCTGATTGTTGTGGTGTTGCGAATTGTAGTGCATTTGCTCTCCACTAGCTTCTTGCCACGTAAGGCACTGCTATTTTTTTGCAGACAAGACACCTGGAATGTTGCTTTTTTCTCTCTCCTGGTTGCTTTTTTCCTTTTTGCAATGTGTTTTGCATGTGTTGTCTCTTCTTTTCTCTCTTCATCTATTTTAGCGATTGTTGGGTCATGGAAAGGTGGGCTAGCATTGTATAAAAAAGACCACTACAGAATTAATCAAAAGTTGGTCAAAATATATAGTCTAGCTCCTTAATTTATGTGAATTTTCACTTTAGTGCATGGCTCCTGCCCAAAACGTAGAAAAAGTGCATTAGGCCATAAAAATGATTATAAACTATTAAAATGATCTTAAAAATGACTTCAAAACACATAGGATAGCTCCACACTTTTGGGATCTATCAACTACACCAAAACTAAACATTGTTCATCATCTAGCAATTTTTTTAAGTATAAAGCCCTCAAAAATTGTTTTTCAATTCTTTCTTAGGAAACAGAGACCACGTTCTTTTTGAATTGATAACAAGAAATAAAATATAATAGTAATATATATTTTTATTATTGCAAGTGCACCTTCGATCTTAATTTTTTCATTGCCATTTGTTCTTTTTTTAATTACTATTTTTTTAGCTTTACATTCCTAAACATCTAAATTTGATTAATTTACGAACTACATCTGAATTATGTCTAGGGCTAGCAAGAATTATAAAGTCCATCATTTTTCCTCTTATTGACAAAGTGATTAGACTTGTACTTACTCTTCTAGTTTCTACAACAATTACTGAAATAACTTTCTCATCAATGAAGATAATCAAGAACAGGCTTTAAAATAGAATGGAAGACCAATTTCTTGATGATTTTTTGATTACATACATTGAAAAAGAAATTGTTTTCAGTTTTGCATGGATTTAATTATAGAAGAGTTTAACAATATGAAAACATGTAGAATAAGTGATTTTAATTTCTGTAATAAACTTTTTTCAAATTTTCTTTATTAGGTCTATATTGTGTTGTAAGTATTTTTATTTATAATATGATATTTTTAATTTTCACCCTTTATCATAAAAATTCTTGGATCCGCCACTGTATACTATTGATAAGTCTTATGATCTAAGAGACTCTATCGAGATTCTGGTTCGTAATAGAAAACTCAAACAATTCATTTGGGAATGTAAAAATGAGCCAAAAGGAAGGAAGCATGACAGAAGTCCAGATCAAGACAAGAATACTAAAGAAATTTTATAAGGATAGAAGGAGAAATTATAGACGCTAGGAGTATATGAGGGATAATAGAGATCATATTAGGTCAGTCCCTTGAGAAAAAAGGCATCAGTAAGAGGAACAACTCGCACAATAAGAGAATCCCAATCATGGTTCCAGGATTCTCAATATGATTTCAAGAAGTTTTGTAAGGGGAGGAGAGTCTTACTCTTCTAGGAAGAGACATATGAAATTCATAATGATAGTCTTAGCAAAGCCCATATACAATAAAAAAGCAAGGCCTTTCTAATAACCTTTGATGACAAAGATTATGATATATTATTCAAGGGGATAATGACCCCTAGTGATAACAACCTTTATGGACAACTTACAAGTTAAGAGTGTTTGTTGACAATGAAAACTCTATTTATATCATTTTTTGGGAAGCATTTATAGGAATGAAGTCCTTACTATTATGTTAGACCAAGAGCTAGCAAAGAGTTGTTATAATGTGAGCCTGAAATCTAAAAACAAACTAACCCACATCTCGGGTCAAAACGATCATCCTAGGAAAGTCTCCAAGATAGAAGGAAAAGCCTTCATTCATATGACATATCTGGACGTACGGGAAGAACTGCAGGATGTAAGACCACAACCTCATGGAGAGGTTGAAGAACTTCAAGTTGGCCCATTGCCAAAAAAATGTCACAAATATTGGCAAGCAACTTCCTCAATAAGAAAATAAAAAATTAATCGAAACTTTGATGCTGAATAAGGACTCATTTGCATGGACGATCGTAGATATGCCCAGGATTGATCCCGAGTTTTATTCACAAAACCTATCAACTGACCTAAAAGCCAACTATTCTATTGGCCTCTAAACAACAACAATTAGCCTCTAAACAACAACAAATCATTGATGCTGAGGTTAAAACTTCGCTTAGATAAGAGTTACTAGGGAAATCAACTATTCTATATGGCTCTCAAATGTAGTCTTTGTCAAAAAAAAAATGAGTAAAAAATTAAGGATGTGTGTGGACAATACTGATTCGAATAAACGTTAACTCTCCTAAATTTTTATGATAAGTTAGCTGCATAAATTCCATATTTGTTGTTTTCTTTGCATGATGTTTGAGCTAAATGTTGCATAATCAAGATTAAGTGCTTTGAGATGACTAAGTTTGAGTACTTTGTTTTTGTAGGAAAAATTGATGTCCGAGTATGCTGACAAGTGAAACAATGATTTAGCAATCAAGACAACATGACAACAAGGACGAGGGAATAATTCAAATTCAAATTTCAAATGTTAGTTAAAGTTCCCAACAAAACATAACTCACCAGCAACCAAGGGATAATGGCATTTTTGAATATTAAACTACATTTCAATTCCCAACAATCAAGGACAATAAGCTCTTACCCTCTAAGCAACAATATTGTCAAACTAATAAAGAGGATAAGACCTTATCCGGTCAGTATCAACAACCCAAGATAATTGGATAAGAGATAAGGATAGGATGAGGCTGTAGCAACATAATTCAAGGAATTTCACTCCCAAACTTGAGGCTCAAGTAACCACCTATTTTTCTTATTTAAGGAAGACTTTGCCAAAAATTCAAGCATGAAGATCAAAGGTCCAAGAGGACTCAAGGTAATTCTAGAGAAAGGGAGAAGTCCTTGAAAGTTGAACTCAGAGAATAACGTGTTTCTATAGCCTCATTGAGGAGGAACCTGGTCGCAATAGAATTTTGATGCATCATTGTTTAGTTTTAGAATCTGTCTTAATATTTTCTCTTCATTTTCTCTTTTCTTTCTTTATTTTCATCAAGAGCTAAATAACTTTTAGGTTGGGTGATAGAGTATTCAATGAGAAATAACTTCATCTTATTCATGTGTGCATGTCGAGAGATACATATATGATATTGAGGAGGCTATGGCCAATATAACCGAATCCAGACCCTTATTAAATAGTGTGGATTAATTAGGTTAAAAAGATAGCTTAATTAAGTTATGGATAGAGAGATCATTCACACCATATAGCCTTAAAACTTGAACTTAATGACTTCAGTAATCAATTTGGTCATAGAGATGTGGGAATTAGTTATTGGGTATATATGTTAGGTTGACGAGAGTTCCAATATACATTAGTGTTCGTTACTAATTAGAAGTTAATAAAGTCTATGCTATAGCATCGTTATAGAATTATTGTATCAGGGAAATTGACCATAACCTATTTTACATCATTCACTTTAATCAATCAGTTTAGTTTGCTGTTTTCTTTAGTTTAATTAGTAGTTTTTTTTTTGGTAAAAGTTTAATTAGTAGTTTACTTCAATTGTCTCTTACTTCATAAAATCATCCATAAAGGTTATTCCTTTTAACTAATTTCTTTACTTGAGTAATCCAAGCTTTATAAATCATCTCTGTGGGAACAATTCTTGGGCTCACACATCCATTTATTACTTGTAACTCGTGCACTTACGTATTTGTTTGATTATGTTATTTGATTTCAAATTTCACAACAATAAAGCATGCCGAAAAGACTTTACCCCTTGCCAAATATTGATAAACTGGTAGACAACTCCTCGGGATATCAAGTTCTTTCCTCTATGGACGCATACTCGGGATACAATCAGAACTCGATGCATAAAAAGGACGAAGAAAACACTATGTTTATCAAAAGCAACTTATTTCTACAAATGATGTCGTTTACATTGAAAAATGCTGGTGCAAGTTACTAGCACATGATGAATAAAGTTTTTGACAAACAAATTGTCGTACTTTAGAAGTCTATATTAATAATATGATTGTCAAGACTATTGAAACTCTGTGGTTTGTGGATAATTTATCATAAGTATTTCAACTACTTCGTCTTCATAACATGCGTCTCAATCCAACTAAATGAGCATTTGGAGTCCCACGAGAAAATTTCTTAGAATTTATGCTCACAGATAGAGGGATTTAAGCAAACCCTGACAAATGAAAAGTCGTCTTGGATATGAACAACCCAAAGAATATGAAAGAAGTACAACAACCCACAGGATATATCACAACATTAACAAGGTTTTTGTAGACATTAATGCAGAAATCTCTTCCTATGTTCAAGCTATTGAGGAGGTTGTTAGAGAAATATAAAAATTATTAATGTGCTTTCACTTGATAGTTTAAACTTTTGGGTAAAATGATTCTTTACATAGTATTAGAGCACACGAGACTAAGTGGTCATGAATTAGATCTCCACCACCTCATTTTATTAATATAAATAATTGAATATTATGGAATTTCTTATCACGTGTAGAATTGGACTTGATGTACCATCTATTCTTTAAGCCAATAGTCTATTGTGTGATAAAACATATTAAAGAAATATAAAAATTATTAATGGACATTCACTAAACAACTTAAGTTTTTCTGTAAAATGGTGGAGGCAAAACCAATTTGAATGAAGTGATGAATGTGAAGCCGCATTTTAAGAAATCAAAACAATTTGACCAGCCTACTGGTCCTAATGTAAGACAGAACCAAAAGTACCTATAACACTCTATCTCGCTGTAAGCTCACTTCTAAACAAAGAAACTAACTCTGATGAACAATTTATATATGTTCTGAGCAAGGCATTGCAAGGATAATGGAAATAATCAATCATTACATAAAAATAAAATAAAATTGGTAAGTTATTTATTTTTTTATTCTATCGAGTCTTATTCTTGTATGATATATAAAATAATGCAGGATGAAATATTAGTAACATATTTTATTTCTTATTTTTTTACTGATTTCTTATATTTTATAAAATAGTGTAACTTTAGTACATGATTTATGAAATTATATTAAATAATTTTTGTACAGATTTCGTAGGATTTTATTAGATTATTTAAAAAACTTAGATGTAATTACCCACATATCATCAACTCGTGGATACCTAAATCAATTTTCAAATTAAAATAATGAAAATAATTTATATCAATATAATTCATATAGAAACTAACGAGCACTGTTATCCAAAAAAAGAAAGAAAAAGGAAACTACCGAGCACTGTGATGTATATAGTAAATGCGTTTCAGATAAAGAAGGCGTGGCTCATATTTAAAAATGATTAATATTTCATCTGTTGTAATATAATTTTATTTCTTATATGTATAAAAGTAGAAAAAGAAAATATGAACTCTATATATTTTTATGGAAATATAAAAAAAAAAAATTCTATAATATAAGAAATATTAATTCCTGTGGCTAAATTTAGGTAGGAAGAATGCTAATTTTATTTTTTTTCTTCTAGAAAATGCAAAAGGGATGCAGAGAGAACAGAGTAGGTTTTACTGATTTTTTTTTTTAAAATCAAATATACCCCCCAATTATCACACTTTTTTTTCTTAGTTTTTTAATTTTTATTTAAAATAATAATAATAATAATAATAATAATAATAATAAAATTTTATCTTTTTTTTTTCAAAATCTTCACTCAAGAAATTTGGAAACTATTTGTTTTTTGAAAAATGATACTTACCTTCTTTTAAAAAAAAATTAAATATCTTATTTGAAAAATTGAAAGAAATAATTTTATAAATTACATTTAGTATATAGGATAGAGGTTTGGCATGGATATCAACTATCTTTTTTCTGGATAAAAGTTTCTATTTTTGTTTTAAGTAAAATATTGTATGAAAGCTGGAAATAACTTTATTAAAAATAAAAAATCAGTTAAAGAGATATTTTCTATGACTATGATCCTCTCATGCATCCAATTAGAAATGTAAAAATGTCCCAGGTATAAAGTTGGTTAGGGCTCTTAGTAACCTCTGATTGTGTGAACACAATGGTAAAAGAGTGTGTTTTCCTACTTGTGGTCCCCTTGAGAGCCACCCAACTCTAAATTTTTTTTTATCAAACCCCTAAGCTCACGTGTAGGGTTCAATGCACTTACGGACCGTAATAATGTAAAAATTCATCATTAGCAGTGCAGAGATTGGTATTATGCGAAATCATTATAAATGACCTCAGAAAAAGAAGTAATGGAAGGAAGATAGACTTGAATTGAAGGCTTGCAACATTGATGAAGTCATGACACTTGGCTTTGGTGTGGTTAAATGCCTAGCCTAACCTTTTTTTTCATGGCGTTTCCTTTAGGGTGGTACGCGGTATTCTTCACGATTTTTGGGAAATTGGATTTTTCTAAATTTTAAATTTCTGAATATTATCATAAACTGAATGTAAAAATCATATTTTTTAAAATCGAAATTTTTCGGACAAAATTTTTTTCTGATGTACCAAAAGCCCCCTTAATTTCTTCCACAACTCATTACCTTGTGGGTCACCTTCAGATCTTTCTCTTGCCAATAGTTTCACACGCTCACCCATGATGAGTAGATATAACTAATGGGATGAAATTTCAAAGCCTTTCACGTGTGTTGGTCTTACTTTGCTTCTCACTGCTGAGTGATGCAATCATCTCCTACTTTCTTTCTCTTTTAATTTTTTTATTTCTTTTTGCCCTTTTGGTAAAAATAAAGATGGGTCATTACCACTCTGCATAATTGTAATTATTTTAGACAAGGTATATGATGATGGGTATTCATGAGTGCCAGTTATTTCTGTGGCCATGCAAATATAAAAAAAACTGTTTTTACCTCTGCCATACACATTTATGAAGGAAACCCATAAGCAACACTAGCCCCCCTCAAATCATGAACACCCAAATTTTCAATAAATTATTAAATGGGGGTGACTCAATATTGCAGGGGGAAAAAGCAAAATGGTTATTTAAGAAGGGGTTTGAATGGATTACTAGGGGAAGAGTACCATTATTGTTGGGCCTTTGCCATCATTGTTTGTTTCTGACGAGATTTTATAACACCCTTTTTATTATAAGGAAAAATTGTTTGTATCATGTCATAGAAATTCTGACTATTTTGAAAAAATAAAAAACAAGACACATTTTATGGTGTGTGTAACACCCTTTTATTATATTCATCCACGCATTTACGCCAATTTACTGCCTATATGTTTTGTGCTTATGGCTTTGCTTGGGGACATGTCCTTTTGCCTCCCTATATTTCTTTGACTGTGCCATTGTTATCATTATTATTATTATTATTATTAACTTCTGAATTTGAATGGCATATGGGTTGTTGACTAAGCACATGTTAGGGTAGTGAACATGTTTGAACATATGATGGGATAGGAACTCATGAAGCCTAGAACTTTGGCTGAGCAGAGCTCTTATTTGCAGAAAGGCTCTCACAAACTGAATAATAGACTCAAATATTTTCGGCCAGACTTCAAATTTCATCCAATTGGCCTAACTAAACTATGCAGAGCACGAGGAAATGGCTAGTTAGACACTATTGTTTTAGGGAAATAATTATCTCATGTAATAGAGATAAAGTAGTGGGGTCCATTATTATTTTTTTTCTTTTTTTTTGAAAAAATTAGTGGACCCAATTATCTTGTCTCTATTGGATAAGATAATTATCTCATATAACATGAGATTAATAGATCCCATTGTTTTATATTCCATTTATTGGTAAAGTGAACAAAGCAAGAAAGTTTAGAACTCACCTCAAATAATTAAGATCGGAAATAAATTTAGATACCTATTAGCTGTAGTCATAGATTTGGGTTTGTATTATACTATTTGTATAGGAATATTATGAAAAATAAATAAGTGAAACCAATTTTTTCTTTAGGATTGTTTGATTCTCGGGTTAAATTCTTCAAAAATTGATGAATTTAAACTTCCATACACCATGTTTTAAACTTCATTTGAAAAAAAAAAAAAAGTTGACACATTCAATTTGTTGCAATACCTTCTTTATATAAAGAAAAAACAAGGACGAAATTTGATTGACTTTTAGCAAGTGTAAGAGATGAGAAATTAAAATAGGGTTTTTCTTACTACTTTAATGCAAAAAATAAAACATTAATTCTTTTGGCAAACTATTTACTCATATAATGTGATTACGTCATATGTTTAAGTCACACATTACTTCATGCGCATTTTGTTGCAAAATTCACGCAATGCAAGACTATGCATGCCCCTAATGTACATCTTGTAAAGTGTGACACGTGTCAATAACTTTTTACACGCATGGAGTAATATGCGACTTAAACGCGTAGACTCCCCATGTGTATTTTTTTTTTTTTTTGGTAGACTCCCATGTGTATTTTAATTGCATTAGATAGATAAACAGTTTGCCAAAAAAAAATTTAAAGTCATGTTATGTTTCATTTTTAGCACTACAACTGTCAAAAAAGCCACAAAAACTGGAACCTCTTTGACTCTCTTTGTTTTCTAGTATTTGAACATAAACGCTAGTTATTAAATCTTAAAATGTAAAACACGTTTGTACAAGTAGTAATACAGCATCTTCTAGTTATATTCTAAGTAAGTATGTAACCTTTAAGGACCAAAGGGTAACTTCAGAAAGAGCTAGCCAATGGATTGAATCCTCATAATTAGACAACATAGAATGATGCAAGCAAAGTCCTAAACAGGGGATTGAAACGAACGAGCTCTAAGGGGGGACACCTATGAACTTGTTGACAATTTTACTCACAAAAGGAAATTAGACACATCCAAAATACCCATCTGTCAACCATGATGTTTCACGTTATGCCACTCATAACCCATGAGGGAATTGGGGGATGGCTGGCCCCAACTCCTATTCCTTCAAAAACAATTATTTCAAGCTCATATCCTGAATTTGGCAAGAAAAAATAGTGTTTTACTTAAGAGGGCATGTTATATTTACAAACTCTTACAAACTACACTAAGTACGACCGGTCATACTTTAATCATGCAGTGTACGACCGGTCGTACTTAATGTAATTTGCAAAAAAAAATTGTAAACCGATACTTGTAAAGATACTATAATTATTATGATTATAATAACGTCAAACAAAATACCATCAATGGTTCAAAACACTCTTTAGCTAGCTTCATGTCCTAAATTGTGATTAAAATGAGTCATTTTGGATACCCAGGGTACGTGAATGGAAATCTGATTAGGAGTAAGAATAGATTCTGAGAAGGAACTTGTACTAGAACAAGTTTGCTTTACTATAATGACAATGCAATAACACTCTCCACATCCTTTTCTTTTTTCCCCTTTTTGTGGAACCCTTTTAATGATTTCACATTTGGTTTGTTAAAAAGCAATCCCCTAACCACATAAAAACAGAGAAAAAGTATATAAGAGCAATTCTTGGCAAGTAATACACAGCTAAGGGATTTTTGGCATCTCACATATATACATACATGAAACAAAAATTTCGTATCGTTCCTAGAATGTAAAATGACAGATATTAATTATGGGAAACAAAGATAAACATAACTAGCTAAGTAGTGCCGTGTAGTGGAGACAAGTCCACAAACAAGTGGCAGTTTCTTCACCCCCTCTCTCTCAGGTATCAATGCACAAAAATCGTCATTTTCAACAAAAGGGAGAATAACACTACGGCAACGTGAATGATTACTGCCAACACTTCCCAACACATGAAAATTACAAAAACGAAAGTGAATATTATGGAGGCCTAAAAATAGAAGAACCACAGCATAAATAAGACAAAAGAGTAATTGATGATAGGAGGGGGTAGTAAGGAGGGGTTGCTGATGGTGGTTTTGAACCTAATCCAAACCCATCATTGCAAAAATCTTGGGACGGCCTAGCTCATCATCATTTTAGAAACCCTAACTGAAAGCCCCCATTATTGTTCCTCTCATGTCCATTATGCCCCATTTTAATTCCCACTGTGCCCTCTCTCACCACATACAAATTAAATATACAACCAACCCTTAGAAAAAAGGGTTAAGTAAGTATATTCTCATCTCAAATTGCGTATAGCAAATATTTATACTTATTATTAGATTTGGCAAAACGGGCTCGGCTCGGTGGACCAACCCGCCAAACGGGACGGGACGAGCTGAGTTTTTCAACCCATCTCAAAAGCGGGATGGACTCATTTTTTGGCGGGTTGATGACGGACATAGACAAGCCGAAGCTAGGCTCGGGTGGGACGGACTGAATTTTTCAATCCACTTTCAAAAGCGGGGTGAGACGAGCTGACTCATTTTTTGACAAGTTGATAGTGGGGTGGGGCAGGATGGGACGGGCCGCCCAATTTGCCACATGTAGTTATGATCCCTCAACAAGTGAAGTTTTATGCATAATGTGTAGAGAATGGATATTCTTAGTACTAAATTTTTCTACTACCAACTTACTACCTATCTAATCACTATTGAATCAAAGAGAGAGAATGCTAAAAAAAAAATTGAAAAAAGAGAAAATATTGATCCAATGGTGATTAGATAGGTAGTAAATTGGTAGTAGAAGAATTTGGTAGTAAGAATATTCATCCTCTAATATGTATCAATGTACCATCAAAATAGGGGGAATAAAAAAAATACAAAAAAATAAGGTAAAGCATCATCATTGGCATGACGCCATAACCATCATCATAGAACCGAAACATAAAATCTTTTAGGCTACTAACCGGCCGCCTTCTATGCTTACACATGCATGATTGTTGTGTCAGAGAGAGGAGGGGCACGTCCCCCCACCCATATGTCTCTCTTTTCATCCTTTGTGTTTGTGCTCTTCCTCTCTCTTTCCCTCTCTCTCTTCACTTTTCCTCTATAAATTAACACCCCATTTGTTCCCTTTGTCCCTCACTTCCCATTCTCAATCTCTCCTTTTTTTTCCCTTCCCATTCTTAATCTCTACTTCTTCTTCCAGAATTCAGATTTTGCTTCCATCTCTTGAGCCAACTTATTTCTAAAGGTGAAACATTTTTTTGTAAAGTTCAAGAGAGAAAGACAAGAGGACCCCACCTCTATCTCTCTCTCTCTCTCTTATGTTGTTTCATTTTCTTCCTTAAAGAAACATAGGCATGGTGTTGTAGATTGAGACCCATTTGAGGCTATTACTAAGTAGTATTTGATTTAAACTTGATTCCATATTATATCTAAGGCCAAATCACCTTTACTCTGTCTCTAGTTTGCTTCTTCTACGTTAAGGTTGTTACATAGTTTTAGGTACCTTAGTTGCACTCCACCTTGTTTTGTGGAAGGAAAGTTTGCCTTTCGGAACTTTTTCTTAGTGGATTCTGTTTCATTTATTTTCCCTTTAATTTTATTTCATTATAATAATAATAAAATAAAATAACCCTCAATGGTTTCTTTGTCTTTCTCTAGCTATAACCTCTCATTTGTTATAATTATTATTTTTTTTCTATTTTACTTTTGGCAACTTTTGGCTCTACTGATGATATTAAATTATTTTATTTTATGTTTTGAATGCCTCTTATATGCTTGGAACATCAAGAACTGTGTTTATACATAGACAAACAAACACACAGAAGATCTTGGTACGAAGCTTGTGTCTTTTATGTAGGACCTTTATCCTTTTCTTCCATCTTGGGATAGCCGAAAGAAACCAATTTTTTTTTTTTTTGTTCTTTCTGCTTTCAAGTGAGTGCAGGTTTGGACAAACTGTTATTCCTCTCTGTATCTCCTTCTTTAGTTATTTCCAGACAACCCCATATGCTCTATTTATTTGACAAGGTGGTCCATAAGACTCAATTGTTCTGGCCTCCACCTACTATGCTTTTCCCTGTTGTTATTGGCTTCTTCGTTCAAGTGTCATAATTATATCTACCAAAGCAATTCATAAAGCAACACATTCAGCTTGTGTATAATTTTTTCTTCTTTTTTTGTCCCTTTTGGTTTTCAATCAGTTATTAATGTGGTTCGGCTTGGCTCAGCGGTAAGCTTGCTTGCTGTGGTGTGTCCGCGGATTCGAATCAGTCTCTCTCTGTAAAAAGCAGAGGAAAAACTGCCTAGAGTATTCCCTTTCATCAAGACACTCACGAAGTGGGTATTTGGGCCCTTTTTATTAATGTGGTTCAGTTTCTTTCTTGTTTTCTTACTTTATTTTCATACTCACCCTCACTTCTATTTATTTTTTTACCACATTAAGTTTTTTTCAATCATATATATTATATCTTCACATTAGATTCTACTTGTCTTGATTCCAATTCATTTCTGGTTTCAGATTCACTGCAGATAGTTCTGAGATTTGTTTAAGGAGTCATGGAAAGGTTGAACTCAAAGCTTTACTTGCAGAACTGTTACATAATGAAAGAGAATGAGAGGCTAAGGAAGAAAGCTCAGATTCTTAATCAAGAGAATCAGGCACTGCTTTCTGAGCTGAAACAGAAGCTCTCAAAGGGTAGTCAGAAATCCAATGCATCAACTAACACCATTCTTGATCTTGGACTCAGCTCAAGTTCAAGTCAAAATCCTTCTAGTTCCGGCAATTAATCTACTTAGTGAAAAGAAGCATCTTGACCCCACTAGTGACTCTATTTTAATTTTTTTTTTAACCTTTTTGTGTAAAACCAATGTCAGCACTAGTAGTTGTAGTCTCTGTTCCATAGGACAATACTAGCATTCCTCTAGCAGGGTACTTTTTCTTCCATTTCCATGTTTCATCACATCTTTTTTTTGGGGGGGTTTAGATATGAATTTCTGAACTAGAAGGTTGTATGATGTATCAAGCCTATGTATTAGAAAGGAATATAAAGTTATTATATGTTTAGCTCTCATTGCCACTGCCTCCGTTATTATGAAAAACTATATACTAACATAATTAACATAAATTCTAACCCAATTTGGAATACATGAATTGGGATTACCTAAATCAAAAAGGGTAAGTGGATTCTATTAAAATGTATGAACCTCACCCGTGATATTCTCTTGATCTTCTGAAAGGATAATAATTCTAGTGTACTAGCCCAATGTTCCAAATAAATAAATAAAGGGTTTTATAATTCTCATTCAACATGAGAATTATAATTTTTTTACACACCATTCGATTTCCGTGTTGATATGGGTCTTACAATATAATTTTTTCTAACACATGGGTCTCACATGTTTTTTATCTCTACAACATGAGATTTCAATTCTTTTTCAACATGAAAATTATAAAACCCATAAATAAAAGTTCATGAAAATAAAATCCTCAGTGAGTATTGAAAAGTGACAAAAAAGGGGGTCATATTTACTAATTAGATGAAAATTTGATTTTTTTTTTTGTTTTGTTTTTGAGTTATCTCACCCTATTTATTTATTCGAGGCAAGTTGGCTCTCACAATATCTTCACAAGTTTTGATTATTTGATCTGATTATAGGATTAATTTCGAGTGTGGTGCGAATCAGGAATAAAAATATTTGACATGTACGGATCGAATCTAGATATATATATATATATATATATTTTTTTTACTTACGCAAATCAATTGTTACCAAACTAGCTATTACCTTTGCTAATGAAAATTTGAAATTGAAAACGAAGGATGACGGGGAGGGCTTATCATTCAGATTCTGTTTGAAGAGAGGATCTAATGAGAAGATAAGCCATCAAAAGATTCATGAATAAAAGTCAATGAGGATTCATTAGAGTGGGTGACGAATAAGCGATGATGAAGTAAGTAACCCACAAAATTATCAAACTCTGGGACATCACATTGTCAATGGCATCGTGGCATATCAGTATGGTTGACTTGGGAATCAAATCACTTGTACTTTTTTATATTTTTTAATTCAAAAGATAATATTTTAAAAAATTAGTAATTAAATGATAAATTATATTGTTTTGCTTAATTATTAATTTTTATTTAAAGGAATAAGAAAAGATATCCCATTGGCTATTTCTTTTTTGAAAAAGGGTGCTAATGGTGTTATAAAGTAAGGATTTTATATGAGTTATGTTATAGGAAAAGTGATTGTGTTATGTTATAGAGATTCGTTTTGCGTGACAGAGTTTTTTTGTTGTTGCGGGTCCCATAAAATGTTATGTGTGTAGGAAACTTTTTGTGTTCATGTTAAATGATAGATGATAAACCCATAAAGTAATTGTCAGATTTTTATTTTAGCACAAGTTTAAATTTATAATCTCATGTGTCTTATTTAAGTTTTTGTATATAGACCTATTGCTAATGGCTTAACTATATCAAATTTAAGTTTTAAAAATTATTTGATTATATGATTATACACACACATATATATATAGAAAAATATATAATTGTATCATTTTAAGTGAGAGAAAGACACAACCTAGTATTTTTTTATTTAAAATTTAAATTAAAAAAAAACCACTGTCTCTCATGATTTTCATTGCTTGTGTCTTTCTCTCACTTAAAATGACACAACTCTATCATTTATAACGATAATCATTAAACTCATATATATATATATATATATATATATATATATATATATATATATATATATATATATATATAGGATACTTTGACACCGGTGTCAAATTTGAAATTTGACACCTCATCTGAGAGCCGTCAGATCAAAAAAGATCAACGAGTCTGATTTGTAAGCATGTGACACCATTGATCTTTTTTGATCCAACGGCTACCAGATGAGGTGTCAAATTTCAATTTTGACACCAGTGTCAGAGGATCCTACCTCATATATATATATATATATATATATATATATATATATATATATATATATATATACATGGCTTATCGTTTTTCAAGTTACTTGAGATACTTGCTACTAAATCATAACCGTGTAAAGATGGATCAATAGTTATAAAGGATGATAGTATAAATGTGATAACAGTTATCTGTTAGTAACAAATTCAGTTTAGCCTCCGTGAGTTTAGGGTGATTTGTTACAACAAACTAGTAGCTGTTACTGTTGTATATAAGTTTGAGTCTTTGTAAAACTATTACTTACTTTTCATATTCTTTGTTAATACAGTTTCAGTTTCCATTCCTTCTCTTTCTTTCTTCGCCTCTGATACCTTTCATGGTATCAGAGCTAAGCTGATCCATGGAGACCGAAAATACTACTGCGCACTCTACATCAACCGTAGCTCCATCTACAGCTACTGTTCCAACACTTCATACTTTCTCCAATCCAGTATCTTTTAAACTGGATGAAGGAAATTTCCTTCCATGGAAGCAACAAGCTGTTGCAACAATCAAAGGCTTCAATTTACAGAGATTCATCAATGGAGAGGTTGATCAATCAGTTGAACAACAAGATCAATTGCTCATGTCATGGTTATTGGCTTCAATGTCAGAATCTTTTCATACAAGAATGGTAGGTTGCCTGTCTTCTTTTCAGATATGGAATAAACTGGAAGAATTCTTTGTCTCACAGACTCGTGCAAAGGTGAAGCAGCTGAAGATTCAGCTTAGGAATACCAAGAAAGATTCCTCAATTTCAAGTTACCTATTGAAGATCAAGAAAATTGTTGATTCGATGGCAGCAATAGGTTCACCGGTTTCATCAGAAGAACATATTGATGCAATTCTTGATGGTCTTGGTGAAGACTATGATCCTTTTATCACATCAGTCACCTCACGAACAGATCCATACACTGTTGGTGAGATTGAAGCCTTGCTAATGGCTCAAGAAGAGAGAATAGAGAAACACAAGAAAAGTGATCTTGGAAGTTTACAAGCAAACATGGCACAGATGAGTTTCAGAAGGACTCAAAGCTATAACTCTGGCAGGAACTTCAATAGAGGAAGAGCAACATATAATAGAGGTCGATTTGGTAGAAATGTACCAAGATCCACTACACAATCTGGTAAACCACAATGCCAAGTGTGTGGAAAATTTGGTCACATAGCTTTTGAATGTTATAATAGGTTCAATCAAACCTATCCAAGTCCCTTTCAACAGCATAGCAAGTCAGAACATGGAGAATCTTCTGGATCTCGGTTTCAGGCAAATATTGCTGAAACGAATTCTCCAATTCAAGATGATACTTCTGAATACTTAACTGCCTTTGATCCCACCTGGTATCCAGATTCAGGTGCCACCAACCACTTCACTCCTGATGAATCCAACCTGATTTCAAAGTCAACTTACAGAGGAAATGATACAGTTCGTGTAGGTAATGGAGCAGGTATTAAAATCAAACATGTTGGTCACTCAATATTGCATTCCTCATCCAATTCCTTATCTTTTCCTTTAAACAACATGCTTCATGTTCCTAGCCTATCAAAGAATCTTCTTAGTGTTTCACAGTTTGCTCAAGATCATGATGTGTTCTTTGAGTTTCATGCTAAACATTGTTTTGTCAAATCACAGGCCACCAAGGAGATTCTTCTCCAAGGAAAACTTAAAGATGGCCTATATGCTTTTGAAGGAGCAAAAACAGTCCAAACTCCAAAGCATTCTGCTTATCATGTACATACAACAGCCGATAATGACATAAATAAATGCCAACCACTGTCAAACCTTGAACTATGGCATAATAGACTAGGACATACTTCTATTTCTACTGTAAAATCTGTTCTTACACAATGTAAAATTCCTTTTCAAAGTGCACCTAAATCTGTATGTAGCTCATGTTGTATGGGCAAAATGCACCAACTGCCATTTTTACCTTCAAATAATGAATACAACACTCCTTTGGAATTAGTTTACTCTGATATATGGGGTCCAGCTCCAATAACTAGCATTCATGGCTCAAGATATTATATCTGTTTTGTGGATGCTTTTAGCAGATTCACTTGGCTTTATCCAATGCATGTTCGATCTCAAACAGGAACCATATTTGCTCATTTCAAAACCATGGCTGAACTTCAACTCAATACAAAACTTAAATC
The DNA here is from genome assembly GCA_032173675.1 of Gastrolobium villosum. Classification (NCBI taxonomy): domain Eukaryota; kingdom Viridiplantae; phylum Streptophyta; class Magnoliopsida; order Fabales; family Fabaceae; genus Gastrolobium; species Gastrolobium villosum. The sequence goes on from JAVKPL010000944.1 coordinate 82,876, forward strand.
TTTACAAACTGATAATGCTAAAGAGTATCTAGCTCTCAAACCTTTTCTCCAAACTCATGGCATCATTCATCGACTTTCCTGCCCATATGTCCACCAACAAAATGGCACCCCTGAACGCAAACATAGACATGTTGCAGAAACAGGTTTGACTATCCTAGCCAATTCCTCTTTACCACAAAAGTTTTGGGAAGATGCTTTTATTACAGCCTCATTCATCATTAATATGCTTCCATCACAAAGCCTAGGAAATGTCTCACCTTATCAGTTACTCTTTGGAAAACAACCAAATTACAACATTTTAAAAAATTTTGGATGTGCCTGTTATCCCTATCTAAGACCTTACAACACTCACAAGCTTGATTACAGATCTGCACTATGCACTTTCCTTGGTTATAGTACATCTCACAAAGGCTACAAATGTCTTACATCAAGTGGCAAAATAATAATTACTCCTCATGTCATTTTTGATGAAAACAAATTTCCTTTCAAACACATACAAATTAGTTCACCTTCAACAATCTCATCTCCTATTACTTCTATCAATACTGTTCCAATAATTCCCATTGTTAATCCGTTGAGTGATTCACATGTTACAAATCATACTAACTCCATTCCTTCACCTACTGTACAGTCTTCTTCAAGTTCTTTTTGCAGGTCTGCTCCTCATTCATCACCTATAGCATCTCCATCTTATGCTGCAGTCCTCCTAGCTCCACCACCAACTACAACAGCATCTCTGCCCAATCGACACTCAATGGTTACAAGAGCAAAGGCTGGAATTTTTAAGCCACGAGTTTTTACAGCATCTTTGGAACCGACCACTGCAACTCAGGCTTTAACGCAGCCTCACTGGTTTAATGCTATGAAGGAGGAATATGCAGCTCTCATGAAAAACAAAACCTGGACTCTCATGCCTCTTCCTAGTGGCAGAAAACCTATTGGATGCAAATGGGTTTTTCGAACTAAATATAACCCTGATGGTTCAATCCTTAAGCACAAAGCAAGATTAGTTGCAAAAGGATTCCACCAACGTGAAGGTTTTGATTATGCTGAAACGTTTAGTCCAGTTGTTAAACCAGTCACAATTCGAATCATCCTTACACTGGCTATCTCTAAAAGCTGGTCCATTAGACAAATTGATGTTAATAATGCGTTTCTCAATGGTGAATTGCATGAGGAAGTGTTCATGGAACAACCTCCAGGCTTCATTTCTGGTAACTCCAATCTTGTTTGTCGGTTGGATAAAGCTTTATATGGGCTAAAACAAGCTCCAAGAGCTTGGTTTGAGAAACTAAGCACCACACTTTGTCGTCTTGGATTTCATGCTACAAAGTGTGATTCCTCTCTATTTGTTTCATTTCAAAATTCTGCCATCACCTATGTCCTTGTTTATGTTGATGATATACTAATTACTGGTTCTTCTACAACTGTAATTTCATCACTGATACAATCTCTCAATGCTGCCTTTCCACTTAAAGATCTTGGAGCTCTTCACTATTTTTTAGGTATTGAAGCTAAGTCTCTACCTAATGGATCTCTTCATTTGTCACAGTCCAAATATGTTACAGATTTACTTTCTAAAGCTGGACTTGCCAATTGTAACTCCCTGCCAACTCCGATGGTATCTAGTTCAAAGCTCTCAATACGTGATGGACTACCGTTTGACAATCCTTCTCTTTACCGTTCCATTGTGGGAGCACTTCAGTATGTCACCATTACACGTCCAGATATCACCTTTTCAGTCAACAAAGTGTGTCAATTTATGCACACTCCATTAGACTCTCATTGGAAGGCTGTCAAGCGAATCTTGCGCTACCTTCATGGCACTTCTGACTTTGGTCTAACTATCAAGTCCTCTCCTCAGTCCCAATTGGTTGCCTACTGTGATTCAGATTGGGGTTCGGATGTTGATGATAGACGCTCAACTTCTGGTTTTTGCGTCTTTCTAGGGGGGAATCTAGTATCATGGTCATCAAAGAAGCAAGCTGTAGTGAGCAGGTCGAGCACTGAGGCAGAATACAGGTGTCTAGCAGCTGTAGTAGCTGAGCTAACTTGGATTCGATCTTTACTATCTGAGTTGAAGATTGATGTTACTAACACTCCTCAAGTTTTCTGTGATAACCTAAGTGCAGTCTTGCTCACAGCAAATCCACTATTTCATTCTCGTACAAAACATTTTGAACTTGATCTATATTTTGTTCGAGAGAAAATTCTGAATGGTTCTATTACTGTAAGTCACATTCCCTCAGTTGATCAAATCGCAGATGGCTTGACAAAGGCTGTATCCAGTTCCAAGTTTGTTGACTTCAGAGACAACTCACTCTTCACTCCTCCAAGAATGAGTTTGTGGGGGGATGATAGTATAACTGTGATAACAGTTATCTGTTAGTAACAAATTCAGTTTAGCCTCCGTGAGTTTAGGGTGATTTGTTACAACAAACTAGTAGCTGTTACTGTTGTATATAAGTTTGAGTCTTTGTAAAACTATTACTTACTTTTCATATTCTTTGTTAATACAGTTTCAGTTTCCATTCCTTCTCTTTCTTTCTTCGCCTCTGATACCTTTCAAAGGAAGAGAGAGAAAAAGTGAATCATAATCATTCAAAGGTGAATCAATTAATATAAAAAAATAAACAAAATGATGTAGTTTTTGGGTGGACGGAGATAAATATATGTTAAGTTATTTGAGAAATATTTTTCTCATAAATATATATATATATATATATATATATATATATATATGTATATTTATATATCTGTGTGTGTGTGAGGTATGATCCTTTGACATTGGTGTCAAATTTGAAATTTGATACCTCATATGAGAACTGTTAGATAAAAAGATCAACGACTCTGATTTGTAAGCATGTGACACCATTGATCTTTTTTAATCTAATGACTATCAAATGAGGTGTCAAATTTCAAATTTGACACTGGTGTCAAAGGATCCTACCTCTCTATATATATAGTTTGACACCAGATCCTAACAATTAATTTTTGCCAATCAATAGTTATAATTTATTGGGTCAAACTTAATAGTTAATTAGTAATTTGCAATAAATTATAACCGTTGATTGGGAGATATCACCAGTTAGGATGTGGTGTCAAACTAAAAAGTTTGATACCGGTGACAAAGGAGCATATACCGGTGACAAAGGAGCATATCCCATATATATATATATATATATATATATATATATATATATATATATATGGGATATGTTCCTTTGACACCTCATATGAGAGTCGTTGATATTAACTTAACAAATGCGGAAGCTAACTGGTCAACGCTTTCTTATTTTTATGTATTGTAAATTTTATTACTTCCATGGCCAAAATAAAACTGACGACATTTCGTCTGTATTTTGGACCATTGGGGGCATTTCCCACCATGATAATTTTCACCTAATTAACAGTTTAAACACATCTCAACCACAACACAACATAGATGAAGCATATTACCCAACCATCATTGGCCTAGGCTATCTCATACCCATCGAGTCTCAAAATAATGTCCATGATGTTACTTATATAATTAAATCAAATAAATAAAAGAGATGCAATTAATTAAGTAATATAGATCTGGGTACATCACTGATGACATATACAAACTACCAATATGGCATAAACATCCCCTATGCTCTCCAAAAAGAATGACATGACATATACAACTCAAAATACTAACATGTTATGTACATATCAAAAAAGCAAACTAATCCTGACTATCAGGTCAGGTAATATCTCTCCCCAGGCCTCTTCCTCTTGGCACGCGATGTTTAAGCACCATCAGCTCCTGTACCTGAAGTGGTAATCTTATAACGTTGGGTGAGATAATAATTCATATCCACACACTATATGAAAGAGCCACCCTCCCTTGGTGTTTTGTGAAACAAATGGGGGAATAACCTAAAGGAGAGAAAGATTACTTAGAATAGCTCTCAAACCTAGCCTCCTCCAAGCCAAGTAAGGTCCACAAGCCAACAAAATGCTCTATCAATAAGCACAACACCTATTTCAAGGTGAAGATTATCACAATTAATCACATATTCATTATGTAAGCCTCATGTCAAATCATTATTGATACTTACCTTAATCCCAAGCTATCAAGAACCTTGGTCAATGTCCATAGCTTGGTCTAGCTTATGCTCTTGCTTTACTAGTTCACTTGGTTTCACACTATAACCAATGAACACATATCCATCAATATTCACATTTATAAACTCAACATGAATCCTACACAAAATCAAGGTTTTCACACTCTTATCACTTGATTTTGAGTCAAATTTATTAAAGTGTTATAAATGGCGATTTCATAACTTTTCCTTTTACGGGAACCAATCCCAAGCATGTTTAACAAAGGGACTCACATACAAATTACCCTCAAACTACTCAAGCTATCAAATATCCGAAATTGACATATAGCCAAAAAAAATCATGATTTTCTGCAGTAACCTAAACGATGATTTCTTTTGTTGTCTTTCATCAAGAAGCAATCCTAAGCATATTTAACAAAGGAAGCTATATCTAAATCACTCTCTAACTATCCATACCATGACTTATCTCAATGTGAAAAATCCACAAATCTCCAACTCATGCGAATGTGGATTCCAATTGGTGGAAATCGCTCAAAACAACGTTGGGATCAACTCTACAACATGAATTTACCACAAATAATCATCACAATCCATAAAATCCTCACATTTTCGTGTATTATTCATCACAAAACCTAACTTTCTTGAAATTCCATAAAAATGAAGTTGGAGTTGGGGTTGGGGAAACTTACCATAAATCATGCTAGAATACTAGGAAAGGTAAATCCTAAGCTCCATTGTTCCCAAAACACTCAAAATCACCCAATTTTCTTCAAAACTCGAAATGGTAGATGAGTAGTATTTCACTCCACACAAATCCCCACTTGAAAATGATTGTTTGGATTTGAAGAGGAGAGAATTTGATACACTTTTATCTTTGGAACCAAGTAATTTGGGTGAGTGTAGCTCAAGATACCAATTTTTGAAGGTTTTTCTCCTTTCTTGTAAAAGTGGGGTGAGGGGTTGGAGAAGAAATGAGAGAGAGAGAGTTTCTTAACATATTTAAGTGAGTTCTCTATTTAAGTGGATATAAGTTTATCTATCTCGTTCATAACTCTTATTTCAACTTTACACATTAGTCTAGAATACTTTTGTGGTAATATTTATTATTTTACATTTACTTTTTGGATCAATTTTTTTTTTTGGAGTCACTTTTTGGGTAACTTTATTTACCCGTATTTTTATCTATTAACTGTCATTTTTAACTCTTTTTCACAATGTGGCTTTAACTCATGTAATTAGATTTCCCATCTACTTACTCTTGAATATTTATCATATATTCCTTATTCCATAATTTAATGTTTGGGTCATTATATATAGATATAAATAAAATTAATAATCAAGATTGAAAATATAATTTATATGGTTGTAAAACGATATGACGGATTTAATAAATCTTAACTATTAAATTAGAGGCTTTTTATTTTACAATGTAGAGGATTCATATCCATTAATTTTTATATTTTTTTACCGAGTGTGTGTATATATGTATATAACTTTTTTTAGGAACATAACATCATTATTTTTAGAGAGAAAAAATATAGGGTCTATTTGATTGTATTCTAACTTTTTTTTTTTGTTCTTATAACTGTTTTACGGAATAATTATGGAAATAAATATTTTTTTTTGTTGTTTTAAAAGTTAAAAGTCAAAACACCAAAAAAAGAAAAACTCAAAAATTTTCTTTAAATTGATTCAAAAAACAAAAAACAATTACAATTTTTGAATTTTTTTTACAAAACAAGTCTTATCAAATAATTTTTTATTTTATTTTATAAAAACCAAAAAACTATTTTTAAAAATAGTATTCAAACATGGCGATGACTTCGTGTTCAAACTTATATTGCTATTCCCTTTGGTCGCCCTGATTATTGCTATTCTCTCTCTTCAAGATGCAATAAAGAATATCTAATCAAAATTCAAGGGAAATTCACAATCCTGTATCTAACTGGAACTGACCTCTTAAGGTCACCAAAGCAGGTCACACCAGCTCAGAATGTCAATTTTGATATAGAATTAAGGACCAGGGCATGATGACTGAGATTCCCTTTGAAGAAGACCCACAAGTCAACCAAAAAAAAAAAAAAAACTATAGATTTAATAAAATGGGACAAAAAATGACTGAAAGATACTGAAAAATATGAATGATATACATCTGCAAAATAATAAATATATTAACAAATAGTAATATGGAGTTCAAGTATAACACAAGTATATGGTTTAAACCATAAGGTACCTCAGAGGAGGGCCAACATGTCCCTGCATTTACCACTGCTCCCCTTGGATTTAACTTACTTGTATTCAATGTTTGTTGAAAATTATATTCTCTTTGATACAGAGGATCTGCAGTCTGCAGATTCGGCCATCATAACCATATCTAACACTATGGAGTTAGGACGTGTTAGATATAGAAAATCAATAATAAAGGAGTATAACAATTATATTTAAAAGAGAAAAATTATCATTTGTCCTTCTATCATATATAAAATAGTTAGCTCAAGTAGAAGCAAAATTGAAAAATTATTTAAAAGGAACTTCAAAAACGCAAGATGTTGAATTTGGGAAATCATACTGGGGTGCGATGTAAGTGTTACACAGAACTGAAGTGGAGAAAAAGTTAATGACTGACTCTAGTAATGTGGGTAAAAATTGTGTGGCTGGGTAAAGATTGAATCAGGACAATTCTTATGATATAGGACCCCACTTGAGGGCCACTTCATCACACACAAAAAATGATGATTTCACAAAAATAGCAACCTTCACAGGATGTGTATAAATAGGAGATGATTTTTGAACTGTGAATAAAAGTAATAATTAAAAAAATTTCGACCACTCCTTTCTACGTCTGTCATTTTTTTATCAAAAATATGCCGTAAAACTATCATTATACAATAAAAAAGGATGCGGTGTTAGTGAGTTATACATTTTTTTTAATAACGTACTTAATTAAAAAGATTAAAAAAAAAGTGAATCCAAACGGATATGAAGAAACTCATTTCCATGTAAAATGTTATGATACGGCAATATTTCCTTAATTTACTTGCAGAAACTTGCCACTTTCTGAAACTTAAAGAAAAGGCTTGAATACCCTTCAAGACTAATAAAGTATACAAATACGCCTTTGACAAAGGATTAGCACAATGGTTGAGGAATTGAAAGATGAATAAGGTAATAATACTTTGGGTTTTATATTTCTCATGTTAAATGAGAATTGAAATATCATGTTGTAGAGATAAAAAGCATGTGAAACCCATTTGTTAGAAAAAATTAGATGTAGGACCCATGTCAACACGAAAATTGAAGGGTGTGTAGAAAAATTTGAATTCTCATGTTAAATGAGAAATATAAAACCCTAATACTTTACCATTTTAAGGGTAATTGAGTTGGATGTATTTTGGCTGTATGCTTTTATCTTACTATGTCTATATCCTCTACATACTCCCATTACATTGGTATCTTCCTAATTCATCTCAAAGCCCATAGGCCGTAGGTGGGACCCACCAATTATCCAAAGAATAAAAAATAGAAGCTAAGAAGCATAAATAAACATGTTAAAGCTTGAAAAAGAATAACAAATAGATAAATAAAGAAGTAAAACTTTCTCATAGAATTCATTCTTTGTTCTCTAATTCTTGTCTAACATTCACATCTAGGACTTTGCTATTCCCTGTCTCCATGAGCAATACCCTTGCCAACAACTGCAATTATCTATTCTATCATTATACAAATCTGGGCCGGTCATTGGGAAAAGAAGCCACAAGAAGCCCAGGAATCCCAGTATGACTGCTACACTCACTATCCCTGAAACAAAAACAAACAGAAACAGGTAATCTTCGAGCATAAATGAATAAGTGACATTTATAAGGAAATGAATGGTAAAGCCATAAATTCCACGTCCATTGTTCAAGACAAAAAAATGTAGTACAGCTAATCGTACTAACTAGGTGTATATGAAGCCTCAGACAGCTCTATCAAAAAGCAGGTACCAGACCAAATGATCCAAGGCCCTTAGGGTGGCACCATCGGATATTGGATCTAAAATTTAATAATGGCCTTGGAAGCACCAAGCACTACATTTCAGCCTTCATACTAGAGAAATCCATAGTTGAAATCAAAATTAACATACTTTCACTCAAAGAACAAACTTAGAAAAAATAATCATTTAATCTTGATTCATGTTAGTGTAAATTTTCAGTTAAACATGTGATGTGAAATATGTAACAAACTCTTAAAATTTTGTTTATTGCGATTGAAATGTCTGAGTTACTCCAGTGATGTGATACTTTCTTTTTACTGATAGCTTAGAACTTTACAATGATCCTACACAATAATTCAGTACGAACAAGTAACAGCAATTTAAGATGGCTAATTTTTTTTTACTAATAACTATATAAAAAAATAATCTTCTTTACTTTCTACTTTCTCCAATCTTTTCTTCAAGTTTTTAGTAAATAATCCATAATGAAAAGAGTTATGGAGAACTATTAACTAATAGTACAACTTCTAAGGATTCAAAAATTCATAATTCAGACCTCCAGTCAGAAGTCCAATTGAAAACTAAACTTGCAAATCTATTATAACAAACGTTAATAAAATTTTGAGCTCTAGATTATAGTAAGATGAGAATATTTCAAGAATTGAAAGAGAAGAAATCAAAAGCAAAGGCTTGCAAAGAAAAAAATAAAAGTTATTTTCAAGTTTCGAATTTACTCCATAGAAAACTTTGTACACATACCACTTCTCGACGAATACAATACAGGCAGTCCCATAAAATTACAGTACATATGAGCAACTAAAGGAGCTACAAGATGTCCTGCAAAGCACACAGCAAAAAACAACTATAAGAGAATGAAAAAGGAAGACCAGGTCACCAAAACACAAAAGGGACTAAGTTGACTTGTAGTTAGAACTGAGCCAATCCCAAAATTTAGATTTTAGCACTAATCCAATTTCTCCACAGCCATATAGATAAAAGAAAAACAGGTTTAAGTGAACAGTGAAGAGAATGATACCAAATCATAATTTCATACTTATTACTCTTTTCTATCATTTCAACATGCAAAAGAGACAAACTTTCTGTGCTTATATGGCAACTGCATAAATTTATATTTATCCAGCAAACAATAATTCACTTTTATTGTATGCTTTAATTTGTTTTCCTTGACGCCCAGTGGCAGACCTACGTATGCGTCACTGTCCGCAAGTGCGGACATAAATTTTTGAAAGAAAAAAAAAACTAGCTCCAACCTCTCTTTCGGTCCTCCTCCTCCTCTCTCCCCCTTCTTCATCTCCATTTTTTCCGACATCAACAGGCGGAGGTGGAGCTAGGGCAAGGGCTAGGGGGTAAATACAACGGAGTCGCCTATAAACGCCGTTTGGAGTAGAGCCAAAATCTCATTTGCGGCTTCTCAAACATGAAGATGAATCTCACTCTCACTCGCACACTCCAGACGAGTTGATAGTAGAAATTCTGTTGAGGTTACCGGTGAAATCTCTTCTGCATTTCAGATGTGTGTGTAAGTCATGGTTATCTCTCCTTTCCGATCCCCAATTTGCAAAATCCCATTTTGACCTAGCTGCAGCACCCACCCACTGAATTCTTCTTCAACCGAATGACCCTTTTTTGTGTTGAATATGAATTGAATGACTTTTCTTTTCCTGTATCCATAGATATAGAAGCATTATTTCATGATGATTCTGCTTTAGTACACCTCGCTGCTCCAAATCCATTATCACTCCCTAAGTGTTTTCAAATTTTGGGTTCCTGATGATGATTTAATTATATGGAATCCATCAGGCTTTTTTTCTTGTCTGTCCTAAATTTTGATGATACTGATTTTTTTTATTTTTTTATTTTTTTTTTACAGAAAGAGCATTTTGCCATAAGAGAAAGGAAAAAGTCAGAGGATCAAAATCCGATTGACTGTGATGATCTCAAAGCAATGAGGTTTATTGAGTCGTAAGATGTTTGTGTCTTTTGAATTAACATTATTTACTTTGATTGGAAAATAATTGTGTACAATATTGGATCAAAATTTTGATGTTGTCAGCTATCTTTGTCTTTTGCAGGTGATTTTTGACACCTCGAGATTAGCTACAATAGTTAGTGTGGTTCTGAGAAAAACAACTCAACATGGAACTGAATAGTGGGTTTTGAGAGGCCAACTATGGCTCTTTAGTCTTAACTCTTGTAGTATTTTAAGTTTATGGGCTCAAGAAGCTTTTTTTTTTTACTTCTCGGGCTTCTTTCAGCCAATTTTACAGTATAACAAATTAGGAGGGGGGAGTTTATTTATTGTGAGCATTTTCTTGCTGCTATTAAGAGGGTTATTGAAGCTTTATATGCATGTTGTTTACAGGCTATTTGATTCCTAAAGGGTGGAGGATTTATGCACAAGAGAGATCAATTATGACCCATTTCTATATCATGAGCCACTAACATTCATCCCATGGAGATGGCTGGTTTGTAACTCAACTTCCTCATTTTTTTTTATTCATAAATTTGTATTTGCAACTAGCATTGAACTCTGTTTTAAGTGTATACTTTCATCCATGCTCTTGATATTTGTTATTTAAGAGTGATGCCTGATAAAGGAAGATTAGAAAAGCATTTGCAAAGAATGATAACATTTATTACCAACCTTGGTTTCAAGCTATGCTTTTGAAGGCTTAGATTAAATGCATATAGTAAAATAAGTCGTATAGTTTTTATCAATCATTAGATTGGCTTTACAATTGTGACTAGGGATACAAGGCGCTTCTCAATGTTATCCCCCGTTTCTGAGTGAGTGATTAGTATTTCAATATAAATACAACAAAACCTACCACTTTATGTATTCTTTTGTTAAGTTGAAGTTTTCTCTTCTTTCCCTGTTTATATTCTTTTGTTTTTTAATACATTTAAGACTTTCTTTAAAAAATGTTTTTCAAGGGCACTGCCCCCGAACCCCCACCACTCAATGTGCGGATATAAATAAAATTTTCTGAGTCCACCACTGTTGACGCCTGACGGCCGATAAAGGTAAGGTAAGGTAAGGTAAGGGACAGAACCAATGCTGTGTGGAAAGATCTTGTAAATTTCTCTTTAAAAGAGAAAACGAGAGTTAGATCCACTAATTTGTAAGTTTAACAATTACCTTCCTGATTTTTATATAATTGGCAAGCATATAATTATAGAAAAGTTATCATCTATTATTTTAAAATACTTTTAGAAATGAAGTACTCATAAAGGCCATTTTAAACTTAAGAATACATTCACTTTCCTGTCTATAGTGCAGAATGCAGAGTCATTTTAACTCTCAACTTCTATTATGCGATTTATACATGACATCTGTCCAATCATTCTTTTTGTGCAATGCTGTATGAATCTGAATTTGTTTTTCAGTAAAACATTCTATAATCATTGAATAGAAGTCAGACAAAATATAACATAGTCATGAGCCATAACATCTCACATACCAGTTCGAATGAAAAGAAAGGATGCATATGACCCAAAGATAACAGTGTAGCCAAGTTGGAGACCTGTAGACATAATTCATTTTGCAGTGTGAGATCATTATCCAACAATATTATGCTTTCTTGAAATGCGTTGAAATCTCAAATTCTCAATAAAAGAGACAGCAACCCTGCCAGTGAGACTTTGATAAAACAAAATTCTGGCACTTCATAAATTATGTAAACATTGACCATACCTATAACCATAACAGCCTTCTTTATTCTGTAGTTTTGCTTCGTGTAAATCTCCATGAAATGATGTAGATGTGCTGCAAACCAATCATGCAGCAAAACTTTTCATTAAGCCTAGCATTTGAAAATGACAATAATTTTTGCTCATTGTTTTCTTAACTCTACAGCCAAATGGAGGTTTATTGAATATTGTAAGGGATCTTAGCTCAATATCAAAACTTTTATCTTGCTACCAAAAATATGCAATAATTTCATCCAAATCTAAAGAACTTCCAAAAATGTTTCTATGCTTACATCTTAAGAAAACACTAATGAAAAGGGGTGTGATAGGATTCCTCCTAAAGTGCAGGTTTACATTAGGAAGGGCTGTAGGAGATTGGATCCTTCCCAGAATGCTGATCGTGCATAACTTCCTCCTTTCTTGGCGGGAAAAACTGTTACTAACAGCATGGGTATGTGAGTAAGCTGTTAAATAGTGAGAGAAGGGGTGGATGAGGGTAGGCCAATTGTTAGGAAGATTTGGTAGAGACCAGATGCCTCCTGAATGCTCTGGAGCTATGTTTTGTTTCTTTTACTGATATTTTGAACCACTTCCAGACTTATATCACACGGATATCAGCCACCATAATACCAGACTCTGTTTTTCTGATCATCTTCTTCCTCTCTTATTTGCTCAAATCCAATCAGGGTGTTTGTGTGCGTGAACAGAGGTTTCTCCAGTACCCTTCCTTTTTTGTGAGGCTACTGGTACCCCTGGTCAATTAGTAGTTAATACTTAATATTTATTCATGTGTCCCACTTGTTTGAAATATAGATGCAGCAAGTTATTGTTGTATAAATATTTTATCCATATAATGAATTTATTATGTCCCCTTCTAATTAATCTTAGAAAAGTTTATTGACAACTTATTACTAAAAATGGCACATAAAAAAGTACAATGAACTTGAGCTCTAATAAAGCTTGGTAGAATGCCATTGTTCAAATCCCTAAAAGTACCACAATGGATGATTGCTGACTTCTCTTGAAAACATTTGAGTTACTAAATGCCAAATAGAAAATTCTACTCTACAACCAGAGAAACCAGATACATCTTCTAGAATTGCCATCTAAGAACTTACCCAAGCTGAAGAAAATAGGGCAAAGAAGTATGACACTGTATGTCTTAAATCCTCCACAGAGAAGTAAAGGTATCATGCAAGCCCTAAACACCAACTCCTCAGTAAGGGGTGCCTGTTCAGTACATCAAAATAAAACATTCCCATAAAATACACATCACCTAAACTGTATTCACAAGACAGCAAGTAGTATTTTCTTTTATGCTTCAATTCTTATTATACTAAAAGTACTAACCACAATATAGTTTCGCCATGCCAAAACATTTGATGAAGTTGCAGATAACCAGCCAAGCAACATCCGCAAGACGTATTTACAGGAATCAAAGGAAAGGGTACCACCAGAACTTCTGTGTTGCCTCCAAGAATCCAGCAACAAAAGAGACTTGAGGGACACAGACCCAGCATACATTAGAGAGGTCAAGGAAAGTGGAAGGACCACAGCTTGCCACTGTTTCATACATAAAACCCATATTTCAGCAAGGAAATTTAGGAATGAGAGTGACCCTTGTATTTTCCAATCTGCATATCATAACAACAAGAGTATAACTTGAAATCTCCACACAATATATATTAAAAAAAAAACACTTTTATTTAAGGGAAAAATATTTTTTATTTTAAACGACACAATTTTGTGTCATTTTTTAATGAAACTAATCGTCTTGGTATGATTTTACATTATCTTTTTTCCATTTTCTTTTTCTTTCTAATTTTACAAAAAAGAGAAAATGACAAAACACACCAAAATGACATAGTTTCGTTAAAAATGACATGATTTTGTGTCATTTAAAATCACAAACACTTTTTCCTTTATTTATCCCTAGTATTTGACAAAAAAAAAAAAATGTTAAAATGCTTCAACTGAACCAGTGAGTGTGATACTCACAATGTGATCCACTCGGATGCCATAAACACCAAAAATATACGGCAGTTCCTTATTTTGCACCTGCCCACATGTTAAATAACATTATAATAACTAAATTAAGCATTATAACATAAACTAGAGAAAATGTGATTATTAAACCTAAATCAACTAATTTGCACTAATAATAAAAATTAATAATAAAAAGGGAATAAATAAATAAATAAATAAAAGGAAGGGTAAAGAGAGAGAAGGAGCATACATACTGGGAGGATGAGAACAGAGAGGAAGAAAGAGAGGATGGATGAAACGACGGCGCATAGGAAGCGTCGAATCATGAAATTTTTGAGAGAAGAAGGAGGTGGGAGACGAAGGAGCACGGTGGGTGCGTATAGGATAGCAACGTAGAGTAACGCCATTGCTATGCAAGCGATCACTGCAACTGGTTTCGAAACGACACCGTCTTGCTCCATTGCTATAGCTTCTGCTTGCAGTAACCCTACAGAACAAGGCATACACACAGATTGAACAGAATGTTATTAAGAAATGAGGAATTTTGTTTGTGCTGTGAGGAAATTGGAATCTTAATCTCAATTTCTCTAGGACTTGAGGTTGACTCTTCCTTGAGTACTGTTTAGTGTTTGGTATCTTCTTTTTTTGTTTAACGGTTTGGTATCTTAGTCCCCTTGAAGAAGTTGTCCAGCGAAGTAAAATTTGTAAAAAGACCAAATAAAAAAAGTAATTTTTTAATAATAGTTATATAATCTTGAATAAAATTATTTAATAAAAAGATATTAAATAATGGATTCAGTGTATCTCTACAAATATGATTTTTTTTTTTAATATACGTGAAAATGAATGGGCCTTACATGATCCAAGGCGAAAGAAAGCAAAATGAGGAAATTGAAGCATCACAAAAGAACTCAACATGGGAGCTGGTTCCCTTGCCAAATGGAAAGAAAATCATAGGATGCAAATGGGTGTTCACAATTAAACTAATAGCATGTGGAAGTATTGATAGATACAAAGCTAGACTGATAGCAAAAGGATATACACGGAAGTATGGAGTAGATTATCAAGACACTTTTTCCCCGGTTGCCAAACTCAATACTATTTGAATCCTTCTGTCTATTGTTGCAAATAGAGATTGACCCCTAAAATAATTTGATGTTAAAAATGTCTTTCTAAATGGAGATCTTGAAGAGGAGATCTATATGCAGATACCACCAGGTGTCAAAAGGAGCTCCATGGGAAAGAATGAAGTTTGCAAATTGAAGAGAGCTTTATATGGGCTCAAGCAATCACCTTGAGCTTGGTTTGGAAGATTTTCTCAAGCCATGAAGAACTTTGGGTATAACCAAAGTAATGCAGATGATACTCTCTTCATAAAGAACAAAGATGGAAAGGTTATAGCATTGATTGTGTGTGTTGATGACATGGTTTTGACTGGTGATGATAAATTTGAAATGAAGTTATTACAGAAGTATCTAGCAACTGAATCTGATATGAAAGATTTGGGACAACTCAAATACTTCTTAGGCATCGAGATTGCTCGATCTAAACATGGAATCTTTCTCTCTCAAAGAAAATATGTACTGGATCTTCTTGCTGATACACTTGCATGTAAGCCAGTGGAAACACCTATAGAGAAGAACATACACTTGGTATCTTCCCTAATCAAGTCCCAACCGATATTGGCATGTATCAAAGGTTAGTTGGTAGACTAATTTATTTATCGCACACTAGGCCAGATACAGCTTATGCCGTAAGTGTTGTGAGCCGCTTCATGCATGCTCCTAGTGTGGACCATATGAATGTTGTATATCGAATTCTTAGGTACCTAAAGGGTGCCCCCGGCCGAGGCTTGTTCTCAAAAAATAACACTTCCTGCATTGAGGGATATACAGATTCTGACTGGGCTGGAGATCAAACCACCAGGAAATCCACTTCTGGTTATTTCACCTTTGTGGAAGGCAACTTGGTAACTTGGAAAAGTAAAAAACAAAAAGTTGTAGCAATGTCAAGTGCAGAAGCTGGATTTCGAGGTATGGCTCATGGTGTGTGTGAATTATTGTGGATCAAAAGTGTCCTAAAAGATTTAGGAATTTGTTATGACCATCCTATGAAACTGCACTGTGATAACAAAGCTGCCATTGAAGTTGCTCACAATCCAGTTCAGCATGATCAAACTAAATATGTGGAAGTAGACAAACATTTCATCAAGGAGAAATTAGAACAAAAAATTATACATTTTCCTTTTGTAAAATCTGAAGATCAACTTGTTGATATATTGACTAAAGTTGTGTCAGAGAAGGTGTTTCAAGATGCTATTGGCAAGTTGGGCATGATAGATATTTATGCTCCAACTTGAGGGAGAGTGTTGGGTTGTATACAATCCATAATTAATTTAATTTTGATTGTGTTAGCAATTATAGGAATTAATTGTAAATAGAATTGATTGATAGGAGACATCAATTCTCTAAGTAATTAATTTGATTTTGATTGTGTTAGCAATTATAGGAATTATTTTTTTTTTTTTAATTGTAAATAGAATTGACTGATAGGAGAGATCAATTCTCTGATTTTTACTTTATTTTTTAGAGTGATTTGTGACTTGATAGAAGCCCAAAATTAGTGTATATATATACAAGGAACTCCGTTCTGATTTGTGAAAGAACTGTTTTACCTTTTCAAAAATATAATAAATTTAAGAGGGTATTTGTTTCACTTTTATTTGGTCCAGCTTTCAGACCAATTGAAATTTGTTCTTACATAGTTTAGTCCATGTGGCGTGTTTCAACTTCTTAAGAAATTCCCACTTAACCATAAGCCATAAATGCGAATTAATTTTAGGCTATGACAAGCTTAAAGGCAAGTTTGTTGGTTGTTGTTAGGCCCAAATGCAAAGCATAATGACTTTTTCATTCTTTAATCTTATAATGTCCCAGTTATGTACGCTTTCTGAAAGAAAATTCGAGACTCTAGCTACTATTATTTTATTATCTAACTGAGATGATGGCAACATTTTTCGATTCTGTTGGGCAGGTAGCTCTAAGTTTGACTTCATGTTATGATTTTGGTGAAAGTGAACCATATGTTACTCATTTTGATTTGACATTTGAAACAAAAAAATAATAATTAAGCAAATGTCAGCAGCACGAGCATTGAATTATGGTGGAGCAGCTAAGAGGAGTTGCTGCTATTAAAAACTATCACCCCTTCATCATGTTCTTCTACCTATGCATATTTGTTGAGGAGCGTTCTACTTGCCACCATCCACCTTAACATCCATATTATATATCACTATATATATATATATATTACATTCCCTTTGATGAATATACCACAAGAGAAACCATGACTTCTTCAATTAAAGGTTCAACAGAGCACAGAGAAGTTTCCAAAGACTTTGGAATGGAAGAGGATGAAGACCTTTTTGAGATTGATCTTGAGGCAGTGAACTGCATTCCACCACCCCATTACTGGGAAAGTTACTACACTTCCACAGGGAATGCACTTCTGGCTAATTGTTTGATGCCAATATCTGAAATCTCTTGTGCTGTTCCAGCTTGTAATGCAGTGTCTTTTGAAGGGAAGAGCAATGTTCTCTTTATCACAGAGCCAATTTCATTGGGGGAATATCTTAGGCTACCCTTGTTTGGGCCTATTGGACTATTAGATGAGAAAATGAGAGCACCATTTCATTTTCAGTTTCAGCATTAGAGACTTGTAATATATCGACTTACTGTGTGGTTGATGATATGTTCTGCAACACTTATCTTTTTTCGGTACATTTTATACAATGTTGTATACTTTTAGTTGGAAGAAACGCAAGTCACATGATTAATTTGCCTTTCGCAGTTTCAATTCTGATGCTCTTAATATTACTTTCTGTTCTGATTAGAATACGCCGAGTCCTACGAAATCATGATCCCTTATAAAAACTTAACATGTTAACCAAAGTTATTTATGAACTTTACCATTTGCTCTTTAAATGAGTTATTTGTTGGTTAATTGGGTTACAAAGAAAGAATTTAGGCATAATCCTGTACAAAAATTGAAAATTGAAAAACCAGTTTAGATAATTTTGGATTGGGAAAATGTGTATCATTTTAAAGGATGTAAAGTTGTGTCATTTTAAGAGAGAGAAAGAGATAAATAAAGGAGGAGAGAGAGTTGACAAAAGAAAATAAAGGTGTGGGTCCCACCTCTTCGTGAGAGTGAAAGAATATAAATTATATCATTTAAAAAGGATAAACATTTTTCCCTTTTAGGATTATATCAGTTCTAGATTTGAACCAAACCCATCAAATGATAACATGAGAAAATTGAATTAGATAGGATTGGCTATTTTTTTTCTTGAAGAAAAATACCCGTCCAATCAACCCTAAGCACTCATGCTTATTGATTTATGTATTTAGTGGGTGGTGCGTCCAATCATTTCCTAGGATTAACAACTTGCTTTGTTCAAGTTAACACCTTATTGATTTGTTTTTTTTTTTTTTTTTGGACATGGACCATTGTACCACCTTTTTAAATAAAATGCCTGAATGCCATGATGGTAAAAAAATTTGCCAATGTATCTCGTTGCAGAATTAGCTACAACTGCCCGTACTTATAGTATGGAAAAGTGTGTGTCATTTTAAAGGATATAAAGTCGTGTCATTTTAAGAGAGAGAAAAATATACATAAAAGAGGAGAGAGAATTGATAAAAAAATAAAAATGTAGACCCCACCTCTTAATAAGAGTGAAATGATATAATTTATGTTATTTAAAAGGATAAACATTTTTTCCCTTATACTATAGCCACGTGGCACGTTAAAACAGGCCACGAAACTTGCTATTGGTTATAGCGAGTTCGATGGTCAAATCAATCAATTTGATTTTTGCTTTTCATTGACAAGCAGAGAAGAGAAGAGAGACAAACTCGGTGATGGTGTCCTTCCCCAGACACTCACGAGTGGGTATTGAACTGGGTCGGCCCTTTTTTTATTGACAAGCAGAGAAGAGAGACAAACTTGGTGATGGTGCAACAAGTAAAGTCTCAACACTAAAATAAAAAATAAAAAAATTGCTTGTGTGCAGAACTCGATGCATGTATAGCAACAAAAAATTTGGGTTTTCTTTTGCTTTATTTTGAATTTGATTTTCCCCCATTTTCTGTAGTATGGAGTGGAGACCTTGAACGATTATGTTTGCTATGATGGCTTTTTAGTGTTGGTACACTTTGGTTAGACTAAGATGGAAACTTCTTTAATACTGCTTTTGGTTTCTAAGGGGCAGTGTAGCTTGGGGTTGCCTTGATAATGTTTATGCAAGTAACGCATAAGTATACGCAGCAACAAGTAATATAGGGCATATTTGAGACCCCAATATTGTTCCCATAAGGATCTTAGCATTTTTGCTTTGAATGAAATTTGTAATTGCTACTCAGAACCAAAAATAAAATTAAAGAAACTGTTATTCTAAGCTAAGTGTGAGGAAAATATTTTGGGAAGATTTTCTTTTTAAAATAGAGATTTAGTTGATGCAGGAAGTTGAACTAACTGGAAATTAATTAAATGTGAGCATTTATATTTTTTTTATGAATTTCTCTTAACTTTTAGAACAGAAAATTAGAATTTCTGATTTGAATAAAAATAAGAAGCAGCAACAAGGATTGATTAAAAACAATATTTGAAAACAAGTTGGATTTCAATTTCCCCTTCCCTCATTTGTTATTAAGTTGCTTGAAAGAAAAGAGTCGTTGCTTTTTCAACAATTCCAGCTTAACGGAAATACAAAATCAACATTACACCAAAAAAAAATATATACAAAATCAACCATTGTTTCCCAACAACAATTTTTCCTATAAATAACAAATGACACATCCTTGTGCATCCATTAATACAAGACCTTGAAGCACCATTTCCTCAAGTTACATGAGTTAACTTCATGTCTGGAGCCATACTCATTGAGAGATATCTCACTCAACTTTCCATGTGTTTAATATGAGGTCTAATGTAGGTTATTTCCTAATAATTCCATACCACTAAGAGTTGTCTATGTGTGGCCATCACATATCAAACTCAAAATGAAAACACGATATTAAGCAAGCTAATAATAAACATTTAAGCTTTAGAACAACAACTAAATAACAAAGGAGTTCTGGGTACTCTTTCAACCCAACTCTAAAAAAGTTTAGCTCATAACCATTGGGTTATGAGCATCAAAACAATAACAGAAACTTAAAATTACAAATAATGAAAATAATAACTAATTCTTAAGGCAGCAACAACATCATAAGATGTGCTCTGGACATACCTAAAAGCAACGAAATGAAACAATAAAAGTTCCTACAATAATGAAGGAAAGAAATTCAGAAAAAAAGACCCCTCGAGCCTTTACCCTTTGCTTCTTATCTTGAGTAACTTTGTTATTTAATATTGTTAGGATAATTGAGTATATTTCCTTTAGTGGATTCTTAGGTAGGTAGTTAGGATATGATATATATCCATAACAGTTGCCCCCCAGCCCGGTATTCCGAAGCTCGGAATGCCAGGGTGTTTGTGTTATCTCGGACTTGCTTATGCCGAGGTGTTGTCGAGGTATTTCCTGCTTAAGTCGGTATATAGAATATAACCTCGATAATGTCATGTGCCCTTTATAAGCAATTTCGAATTTTCTGCTGCTTTTGGCAAAATCTTCTTTGTCGTATTAGGCCGTGGTACAGATCTCGGCCATCATATCGTGGATAAGATCATGCCTGACCCTTGTCATTTCAGTGTGACCTTTTACTTAACCTTGACGGTTATGAGCTCCACGTGTCTCATGTCTATTGGGAGTTTATGCGTCGCGGGCAGTGAGTCGTTCTGTATCTGTATACGTGATGATTGCATGCATTTAATGTGTGCAGGGTGATATTACCCTTCTGTCCCCGGTTGCTTAACTGTTTGCAACCCTTTCATCTTCGCGCCTAGAATAGGTTTCTGCTTTAAATTCTTCTTCTCGAATTATTTGCAAGTTTCACTTCGTTCTGCATTTTCCTTTTCTGTGCACTTCCTTTTCTGGAGTGGATAATGAGTGTTCCTGGTTCTTCAGGTATGGCTGTTGGCCGAGGTGGTGAGGAGGATAAAGATGAAGAGGTGGTAAAATAGTTACCACAGGCAGTCAATATTGGTTCTATAGTAAGGTATACATTGAGGAGGAGAAGCTTCAACAACTTCGGGGTCCTCGAGGAGGTCGCCGGAGTTCCCGAGGTGGACGCGGTAGAAGAGGGCGAGGTCGGAAAGGAGGAGGGGAGCGTCAGTCTCGACTTAATTTTGGTAGGGGAAGACCTTCTCCGGTCTTGAATCTCGCAGCTCCTCCTAGGTTGAGTTCCCCTCTTGATCCAGTTCCCTTATCTTATATTTTTCCCTCATCACAGGTTGTTCCAGGTCTGAGTTCCGTTCTAGATCGGATCCCTCCCCTCGGGCTTAGCGATATTTCCTCTAGTTCTTCGTCTGAATTAGTTTTTTCGAGGTCCAAATCCCCTTATACCCCATTCAGTGACTCGACTTTAAGTCGAGTGCCATTTATTGATCTCTCCAGTAGTTCTGACAGTTCCATCCCTTTTTCTTGGAGTCCATGCTCATTGCAATTTGAGCCTGTAGTCTGAGGTTGGTTTTGGTTGATTTTTATACTGACCCTTGTCCTTCGTGTTCCAGGACTACAGTTATGGAGGAATCCGGCGTCCAGAATTGGGTTCTTCTCGAAATTCTCAATATGCGGTCAGTTATGTCTCCTGTCAAGGTATCCTAACTTCCTGTTGGAGATCCCACTGTAGTTGATATTATCCCAGCGGGTGATAACCTGGTATGTTCGGGTTTTAATGAGGACGAACCTCATTTCTTTTATTTTTACCGAGACTTGATTACTCAGGTGGGACTTCGGTTCCCCTCTTCTGAGTCTCAAGTTGCCGTGATCCACCAACTTCGGATTGCTCCCTCACAACTTCATCCCAATTCATGGGCTTTCATCCGAGTCTTTGAACAAGTGTGAACATATCTCTGTCTCCTTTGCTCAATTGTCTTTTTTTTATTTGATGTATATATCGCCCGGACTGGTGCCGAGGCTAAAAGAGAGGAAGGGGTGGTGACCCTCTGAGGTGCTTCGGGTCGGGGTCTTTTTATTCCCTACTCCCAGTCCTTCAAAGGCTTTAAGGATTCCTATTTTAAAGTGGCATCTCGTTCTAACTCCCTCCCCTGGTTTGCCGAGGAATGGTTGGACACTAGGGATTTTTATGTCGATTTGAGCTTTACTGGACGCAAAATCATTACCGAAGGCGTCCTAAAGATTATACTACCCCAGGGGTAGCTCTTTGCGATCCGGAAAGATTGGTGGCTTCTGTCCTGATCAGTAAAGCCCAAGAATTTGGCATTATTGATTTAAGTCGGATAGTTGATAAATTTGGAGATGACTTCCTTTGTGAGCTCGGTATGTGTTCCTCTTTGTGACATTCTCTTTAATTTATTTCCTAACTTGCCTTTTAACTTTTGGCTTTTTTCTGTAGTTAGTATGACGAGCTCAAATTACAAGAAGTTCTTGCCATTGATGTCCTACCTAAGGTCCTTAATAGCTCGGTTGGAGGAAGATGCTCTGAAAACAGCTTCCTTACTTCAATCATTTCAAGAACTTCATCAAAGGCTCGACTTGTCAACTGCTTCCAATTCCTTTCTCACCCTTAAAGTGGAGGAACTCTTGGGGAAGCATGAAGAGCTTAGTAAGTCTAAGTCCGAGCTGGAGCTGGAGCTGAAGGTTCAGGATATATCTTCCGAGCTGGCCGAAGTGAAGAAGTCTCTTGAATCGGCTAAAGCTAAAGCAGACGATTTTACTATAGAAAAAGAAGCCCTCTCTGGATCTTTGACCGAAAAGGATGCTTAGATCCAGAAATTGCAGACCTACTTTGATGAGGCCCGAGCTGTGATCATCAATGCTGCTACCAATTCGTTTTCCAATACTATTACACAAGCTCGGGTTCTAAACCCCGGCCTCATCATGGGAGGCATGGATGTTTCATATGGCATAAAGGACGGTTTCATCATTCCTGGCACTTCGGGTTCCGAATCTCCTGAAGAGGAGGAAGCCGAGGTTTGTGATCCTCTTCATTGACGACATTTTGATCTACTCCAAGACGGAGGAGGAGCATACCGAGCACTTGAAGATTGTGCTGCAAGTGCTAAAAGAGAAAAAGCTCTATGCGAAGCCGTCAAAATGCGAGTTTTGGCTCAAGGCGGTGAAATTTCTGGGTCATGTAATTTCTGCTAATGGAGTTGCAGTTGATCCGAACAAGATTGAGGCCGTGATGGATTGGGAGAGGCCCAAGACGGTTACAGAAGTAAGAAGCTTCCTGGGTTTGGCAGGTTACTATCGGAGGTTTATAGAAGGATTCTCCAAGATGGTGCTACCGATGACTCGCCTTACCCGGAAGGAGACTCCATTCGTGTGGACACATGAGTGTGAGGAGTGCTTCCAGGAGTTGAAGGAGAGACTGACTACTGCTCCTGTGTTAGTCCTTCCTGATCCTGCGGAGCAATTCGAGTTGTACTGCGATGCCTCTGGTAAAGGACTTGGCTGTGTGCTGATGCAGAAAGGGAAAGCGGTTGCTTACGCTTCAAGACAGTTGAAACCTCATGAGGAGAACTACCCGACTCACGACTTGGAGTTGGCGGCCATTGTTTTTGCTTTCAAGATTTGGAGGCATTACCTGTTTGGCATGAAGTTTGCTGTATTCAGTGATCACAAGAGCTTGAAGTACCTGTTTGACCAGAAGGAGTTGAACATGAGACAGCGTAGATGGATGGAGTTCTTGAAGGACTACGACTTTGAGTTGAGGTACCATCCTGGCAAGGCCAATGTGGTAGCTGATGCTTTGAGTCGGAAATCCGTGAGCTTATCCAGTTTAATGATGAACGACTACGAGGTGATCGAGAAGTTCAGAGACTTGAGAGTGAACTCCTTGTTTGGGGGTGCACTGCTTGAGTTAGAGACAGCAGAAGTGATTAATGAGCTGATGGAAAAGATCAAAGAGGCGCAAGTGCAAAGAAAGTGCCTTGATTACGTAAAGAACCAGGACGGTGTGTCTTGGAACGATGATGGTTTGCTGCTGTTCCAGAAAAGGATTGTTATTCCTCGAGGGCCATTGACCGAAGAGGTTATGACAGAGGCTCATAAGGGCCGGTTCACTATCCACCCTGGTGCCACAAAAATGTACCAGGACTTAAAAAGGAATTTTTGGTGGCCGGGCATGAAGAAGGACATAGCGGTCTACGTGTCCAAATGCCTTGTTTGCCAGAAAGTAAAGATTGAGCACCAGAAACCGTCTGGTAAACTTCAACCTCTGGAGATTCCACAGTGGAAGTGGGAGAGTATTTCCATGGACTTCGTGGTGGGATTGCCCAAAACTCAGGCTGGTTGTGACTCTATCTGGGTCATTGTGGACAGATTGACCAAGTCTGCCCATTTTCTTCCAGTGAAGGTGAGCTTCACTACAGAGCAGTTGGCCAAGCTATATGTCCGCGAGATTGTGAGGCTTCACGGGGTGCCCGAGAGTATCATCAGTGATAGGGACCCGAAGTTCACATCTCGGTTCTGGGAGGCGCTGCAGGAGGCTTTTGGTACGCAGTTGCGATTGAGTACCGCCTATCACCCTCAGAATGACGGACAGACTGAGCGGACCATCCAGACATTGGAGGACATGTTGAGAGCTTGCACGTTGGAGCAGGGTTCTGCATGGGATAGGTACCTTCCGTTGGTTGAATTCTCGTACAACAACAGTTTTCATGCTAGTCTGGGCATGGCACCCTACGAGGCGCTGTACGGTAGGAGGTGTCGGACTCCTACCTGCTGGTCTGAGGTTGGAGATAAAGAGCTTTTCGACTTGGACTTTGTCCAAGATACTACCCTACAGATCCAGATGATCAGGGAAAAGTTGAAACAGGCGCAGAATCGCCAGAAGAGCTACTACGATGTCAAGCATCGACCACTGGAGTTCAGTGAGGGTGAGCACGTGTTTGTGAAACTTTCACCTGTCACCGGTGTTGGACGGGCACTCGGCGTGAGGAAGTTGAGCCCGCGATTCATAGGGCCCTACCAGATCCTTGGTAGAGTAGGACCAGTTGCCTATCGACTCGCCTTACCTCCGAACCTAGCCAACATCCACGACGTGTTTCACGTGTCTCAGCTTCGAAAGTACATAGCAGACCCTTCGCACGTGGTGCAGCCGGATGATGTGGAGGTTCGGGAGAACCTAAAGACTCCCGTCGGACCACTCAAGATCCTCGATCGTGGCGAGAAGCAGTTGAGGAGCAAGATCATTCCGATGGTTAAAGTACAATGGTCAGGAAGAACTCCTGAGGAGTGTACCTGGGAGCGAGAGGAAGAGCTTCTCCGACAGTATCCCGACTTTCGAGACAGGTATGTTTCTGATTTTGAGGACAAAATCCTTAAAAAGGTGGGGTGAATGTAAGAACCCGCACCGCTAATTAAGGTAATTAGCGAATTAATTATGATAATTAGGAAATAATTCCATAATCGACCTTAATAATTATTATTGGGCTTAAATAATTATAATGAATGGGTAAAAATGCTGAAAGTCGCTTTTCGGAAGAAAAGCGCAGATACCGGTTCTGCTACTCGGTATAAATGCGTACCGGAAAAGTATCCCGGAAAATTATAACGAACGCATGATAATTACTAGAATATTATGTAGGACTTGTAAAACGAGTTTCAAGTCAAAATGACGTAATCTGATGCCAGAACTGATACTGGCTATGGAAAAGCGCGTACCGGAAAGGTGCTCCGAAAAATAAAATAAAAATATGAAAAATCTTAGAAAAATGTGTAGGTCTAGATTCCAAAGTTTGGGATCAATATCTTTTACTTTGCGATTAAGGCTAATACTGCGCGTTTAGTGGCCATGTGCCTATAAATAGACACATTAGCACACAACCCTAGGAGACCTTATTTTTGAACGTGAAGTTGGTGGCTGAAGGGGGGTGGTTCTGTTTCATTCATTTCCTTCAACCCTTGAGGAGCAAGTCTTCACCTTTGGCTTGGTTTCTCCTCCTTCTTCCTTCCTTCACACTTGTGATCACCCTTGTGAGAGTGAAAGGAGTGTTCTTGGGCAGTGTCCACTGCTGTGTGTGTGTAGTTAGTGAGCTGAGTTTGAAGCTTTAGTGATGGCTACTTTGTGGTAGTCATTGTAAGCTTCAAAGTGCGTTCTTGTGGTGCAAGAACCCACCTTGAAGTGCCATTTTCGTGCTCACACTTAGGCTGAGTTTGAAGTGTCTTGAGAGGGCTCCAAGAGCACAACTTGCCTCTGTTTTGAACTTTGGTAAGTTACCTCACCATGATCATGAGTTTATTTTGCTTAAAGTTAGTGTCTTGACATGTAAAAAGTTAAAATGAAGTAACCAACACCTAAATGAACTTGTATATGCTTAAAGATGCATGCTTTAACGTGTACCTGTGTTAAAAGTTGGACCTTTGGGATGGATACTCACGAAATGCAGAAACTGCATTCTGTCGTGAGATATCCGGATATTCGTCGAACAGATATCCGGATATCAGTATCCGGATATGGTATCCGGATATTGATATCCGGATATGGGATCTGCGTATCCGGATATGACATATCCGGATATGTCCAGTGTGATATCCGGATATGACATATCCGGATATGTTCTTCATGATATCCGGATATCCTGGGTTCTGCGCAGACAGTAGCCTTACTGTATGAACAGTAAGCTATTGGGTGTGTGTGGACCCTAGTTTAAGGAAGTTGAACTTCTATAATTAATGAACTAAGTCAGAATTACATGATTAAGGGCTTATGGCTTTGTTGGAAGCCTTGAGACGTAAAACGTAAAGGAAAGGCGTAGTCTTTAAGTTGTATGCTTGTGATGCATTTATATTGACTTGTTAATGGTCCATATCAGATTGTGATACTGCTGTTTGTGGACTTGTGAGTGGTTGGACTCTTGGCTTGGATAGCTAGCTTGCAAGGTAAGCTTTCGTGTCCTCGGTTTAGCCATTTTGATGTTCCACCATGTCCCATGGGGATGGGTTTATGCATGCTGTGTTACATGCTTTGATTATTTTGGAAATGCTGTTGAGCTGTTTATATGTAATGAGCTATTATGATATGCATGTGGTGTCCACCTAGACGGCAATCCTGAGTATGTAGTACATACAAGATGGAGAAGCATGTGGGTGAGGTGCAGGTAGTATCCATGTACTCATGTAGGCATAGACGTATTCCTACATTTCTCTGGCCAGTAGATTTGAAAGCACACATGACATGATTAATTGCTGCATCGCATGATTTTGGAACTTATACTGTAATACTGTTTTAGAACTTATATTACACATGTAAGTGAGCTTGGGGTGGAGACTCCTTGAGGACCCCTTGTCTTACTGAGATTTCTTGTTAGAGATCTCACCCCACGTTTGGGGACGCTTATTTCAGGATCAGGTAATGTTGAGGGCTCAGGTGGCAGGAGGCCAGAGTTGAGCTGATATTCTGATATGCTGTCTTGCTGGATTTGCTGTTATGTTTTCCGCTTTTATTATGCTGATTATGTTGAGACTATTTGTTGGGCATTGTTGCCTTATTTGGTGAGCATGGGGTTTGTCCATGCCACATGATTGTTATCGTCTTTTTATGTTAATGTTGTAATTAAAGTATCAGGATTTTGACCCAGGCTACTTGTGTAGACCTGTGGCTTTAGATACTCACCTATATTTATATATGAGGTATTCTAGTTAGATGTCTTGCAATTTACATACAGGCAGTATTTTTATGAAAATGATTAAGTAATCAAGTTGGTTAAGTTAATGACGTCATAATTGAATTAAAGAAAAAGTTATTCCGCATTTTAATTAAGCGTGGCTTAATACGATAGTGTGTTAACAATCCGGGTTAACACGGGCTGTTACATTTTATGGTATCAGAGCACTTTCTAGGGAAAAAGCCTGTATGTATTGCAATAACTTAGGATGAGTCGTTGCGTGTCTACTTTGTGTTCTCTCTGACTGGTGTGTGTAATGATAATGCATATGTGACCACATGGCGTGGGCCTGATCAACTCATACTTTGTGCAACTTGTGCAGAGTCATGGTGCCACCGAGGAGGAACACGAGTACAAGCGAGGATCAATCGGATCCTGTCCTGGCTGCATTAGCTGAGATGCAGGCGGCCCGACTAGCCGACCAGGAAGCCACGAGGCTGGCGAACCGGGCAATGCTGGACGCAATTCGAGATGCGAACCGGCAAACCACGGCAGAGGTTCTGGAGGAGAACCGGATGGCCAACATGACTATGATGAGGGTCATGTTGGAGGAGTTGAGGGCTGGTCCTGCTGCGGGCCAGGGTCCTCCACCACCTCCACCGCCGCCACCGCCTCCACCTCCGCCTAGTCAACAGGAGGACACCCAGAGCCAGATGGGCGAGGGTAGTCATTTGACGGGGGCTATGCAGACTATCCCCGTTCTTGCTGAGGATCGTGACGAGATCGATCGCCGGCTGAATGCTTTCCGCAAGCATAAGCCACCTACCTTCGACGGATCGTATGATCCCATTGCTGCTGCCAGATGGTTACAGGCGCTGGACAAGATTTTCCGGATCATGCAGTGCACCGATCCGCAGAAGCTGCTGTTCGCCACATACATGCTGGAGGGCGAGGCCCATGAGTGGTGGACCAACCTGTCTCAGGTCTATGAGATGCAAGGTCATGTGATGACATGGCCATTCTTCGATGAGAGCTTCCTGGGTCAGTACTTCCCTTATGACTCACAGGAGAGGAAGCAGGGGGAGTTTGACCGGTTGGTACAGGGCTCGTTGTCTCTTGACGAGTACCTGGCCAAGTTTAATGATCTGGTCAAGTTCTCTCATTTCCGCATGGCGAGGCCTACTCCTACATTCTTGGCTGCCAAGTTCCGGAGGGGACTTAATGAGGATATTGCTGGACATCTCGCTGGTTCTGCTTCGAGAGACTTCGGAGCGTTGGTACAGCAGTGCCGCGACATCGAGGACTACTGCCGGGCGAGTCAGGCCAAGAGGGCCAAGGTTGAGGTGCCGTAGAGCACTGGTGGTTCTACTCCCTGGAAGAACAAGAACTTTGCCAACAAGGGCAAGGGCAAACCACCGTTGGCGGCTAAGCAAGCGCCGAATCAGTTCAGAAAGACTGCTGCTCCGGGGAACGCCGCTAGACCTCCTGCTCCCAGATGTTCGGGATGTGGGAAGTCACATTTCGGGCCGTGTTCTACCGGTCAGCTGATATGCTTCCAGTGTGGCAAGGAGGGCCACTACTCTAGAGATTGCCCGACGGCGAGAGTTGCTGCAGTGCAGGCTGTGCCGTTGCAGATGGTTCCTACTGGGGCACCAGCCGTGCCACCTACTACCGGACGAGTCTACACACTTGATCGTTAGCAGTCGGACAGAGCTCCGAACCTGGTCAGAGGTACTGTTACCATTGGCGGTTCAGCTATTGATGTTTTGTTTGATTCCGGGGCAACGCACTCTTTTGTTGCTACCCCTATTGCTGTGGGGCTTGAGTTGCCCAGTGATGTGCTTTCTCCACCGATGCGGGTTACCACCGCCACCGGAGAAAAGTGTTTGACCTCCACTGTTCATCGCGATGTAGCGTTTCAGTGGGATGGCCGTGACTTCTTGGTAGATCTGATAGGATTGCCGATGGCCAACCTTCAAATTATTTTGGGCATGGATTGGTTGTCCAGAAACTGTGCAATGATTGACTGTTGTGCCAAGAAAGTGGTGATGTCTCCGGGTGGGTCCACAGCCAGTTCCTCACCGTTCATTTCAGTCCTGCAGGCGAGGAGGGCCTTGAGAGCAGGGGCTTTTGGCTATGTCATGTTGGGAGGTTTGGTGAGTGGGACACAGGAGGATCTCACTGGCATTCCTGTGGTGAGGGAATTCCTCGAGGTGTTTCCTGAGGAGATTCCTGAGTTTCCACCGCAGAGGGAGATAGAGTTCTCCATTGACTTATTGCCTGGTGTGGGGCATATCTCATTGGCTCAATACCGGATGTCGCCACCAGAGTTGGCGGAGCTGAAGAAGCATATTGAGGAGCTTTCAGCGAAAGATTTTATTCGGCCGAGTGTGTCTCCCTGGGGAGCACCGGTTATATTTGTGAAAAAGAAAGATGGGACCATGCGGTTGTGCACCGATTACAGACAGTTGAACAAGGTAACAATCAAGAACAAGTACCCTCTTCCACGCATTGATGATTTGCTGGATCAGCTCAGGGGTGCTTGCGTGTATTCCAAGATCGACCTCCGGTCCGGTTATCATCAGATACGGGTAAAGCCGGAGGATGTCCCTAAGACAGCGTTTCGCTCGAGGTACGGGCACTACGAGTACTTGGTGATCCCGTTTGGACTCACCAATGCACCCGCAGTGTTCATGGACTACATGAACAGGATCTTCCAGCCGTACCTAGATCAGTTTGTGATCGTCTTCATTGACGACATTTTGATCTACTCCAAGACGGAGGAGGAGCATACCGAGCACTTGAAGATTGTGCTGCAAGTGCTAAAAGAGAAAAAGCTCTATGCGAAGCCGTCAAAATGCGAGTTTTGGCTCAAGGCGGTGAAATTTCTGGGTCATGTAATTTCTGCTAATGGAGTTGCAGTTGATCCGAACAAGATTGAGGCCGTGATGGATTGGGAGAGGCCCAAGACGGTTACAGAAGTAAGAAGCTTCCTGGGTTTGGCAGGTTACTATCGGAGGTTCATAGAAGGATTCTCCAAGATGGTGCTACCGATGACTCGCCTTACCCGGAAGGAGACTCCATTCGTGTGGACACATGAGTGTGAGGAGTGCTTCCAGGAGTTGAAGGAGAGACTGACTACTGCTCCTGTGTTAGTCCTTCCTGATCCTGCGGAGCAATTCGAGTTGTACTGCGATGCCTCTGGTAAAGGACTTGGCTGTGTGCTGATGCAGAAAGGGAAAGCGGTTGCTTACGCTTCAAGACAGTTGAAACCTCATGAGGAGAACTACCCGACTCACGACTTGGAGTTGGCAGCCATTGTTTTTGCTTTCAAGATTTGGAGGCATTACCTGTTTGGCATGAAGTTTGCTGTATTCAGTGATCACAAGAGCTTGAAGTACCTGTTTGACCAGAAGGAGTTGAACATGAGACAGCGTAGATGGATGGAGTTCTTGAAGGACTACGACTTTGAGTTGAGGTACCATCCTGGCAAGGCCAATGTGGTAGCTGATGCTTTGAGTCGGAAATCCGTGAGCTTATCCAGTTTAATGATGAACGACTACGAGGTGATCGAGAAGTTCAGAGACTTGAGAGTGAACTCCTTGTTTGGGGGTGCACTGCTTGAGTTAGAAACAGCAGAAGTGATTAATGAGCTGATGGAAAAGATCAAAGAGGCGCAAGTGCAAAGAGAGTGCCTTGATTACGTAAAGAACCAGGACGGTGTATCTTGGAACGATGATGGTTTGCTGCTGTTCCAGAAAAGGATTGTTATTCCTCGAGGGCCATTGACCGAAGAGGTTATGACAGAGGCTCATAAGGGCCGGTTCACTATCCACCCTGGTGCCACAAAAATGTACCAGGACTTAAAAAGGAATTCTTGGTGGCCGGGCATGAAGAAGGACATAGCGGTCTACGTGTCCAAATGCCTTGTTTGCCAGAAAGTAA
The DNA here is from genome assembly GCA_032173675.1 of Gastrolobium villosum. Taxonomy (NCBI): domain Eukaryota; kingdom Viridiplantae; phylum Streptophyta; class Magnoliopsida; order Fabales; family Fabaceae; genus Gastrolobium; species Gastrolobium villosum. Next base: position 114,319 of record JAVKPL010000944.1, read on the forward strand.
AGATTGAGCACCAGAAACCGTCTGGTAAACTTCAACCTCTGGAGATTCCACAGTGGAAGTGGGAGAGTATTTCCATGGACTTCGTGGTGGGATTGCCCAAAACTCAGGCTGGTTGTGACTCTATCTGGGTCATTGTGGACAGATTGACCAAGTCTGCCCATTTTCTTCCAGTGAAGGTGAGCTTCACTACAGAGCAGTTGGCCAAGCTATATGTCCGCGAGATTGTGAGGCTTCACGGGGTGCTCGAGAGTATCATCAGTGATAGGGACCCGAAGTTCACATCTCGGTTCTGGGAGGCGCTGCAGGAGGCTTTTGGTACGCAGTTGCGATTGAGTACCGCCTATCACCCTCAGACTGACGGACAGACTGAGCGGACCATCCAGACATTGGAGGACATGTTGAGAGCTTGCACGTTGGAGCAGGGTTCTGCATGGGATAGGTACCTTCCGTTGGTTGAATTCTCGTACAACAACAGTTTTCATGCTAGTCTGGGCATGGCACCCTACGAGGCGCTGTACGGTAGGAGGTGTCGGACTCCTACCTGCTGGTCTGAGGTTGGAGATAAAGAGCTTTTCGGCTTGGACTTTGTCCAAGATACTACCCTACAGATCCAGATGATCAGGGAAAAGTTGAAGCAGGCGCAGAATCGCCAGAAGAGCTACTACGATGTCAAGCATCGACCACTGGAGTTCAGTGAGGGTGAGCACGTGTTTGTGAAACTTTCACCTGTCACCGGTGTTGGACGGGCACTCGGCGTGAGGAAGTTGAGCCCGCGATTCATAGGGCCCTACCAGATCCTTGGTAGAGTAGGACCAGTTGCCTATCGACTCGCCTTACCTCCGAACCTAGCCAACATCCACGACGTGTTTCACGTGTCTCAGCTTCGAAAGTACATAGCAGACCCTTCGCACGTGGTGCAGCCGGATGATGTGGAGGTTCGGGAGAACCTAAAGACTCCCGTCGGACCACTCAAGATCCTCGATCGTGGCGAGAAGCAGTTGAGGAGCAAGATCATTCCGATGGTTAAAGTACAATGGTCAGGAAGAACTCCTGAGGAGTTTACCTGGGAGCGAGAGGACGAGTTTCTCCGACAGTATCCCGACTTTCGAGACAGGTATGTTTCTGATTTTGAGGACAAAATCCTTAAAAAGGTGGGGTGAATGTAAGAACCCGCACCGCTAATTAAGGTAATTAGCGAATTAATTATGATAATTAGGAAATAATTCCATAATCGACCTTAATAATTATTATTGGGCTTAAATAATTATAATGAATGGGTAAAAATGCTGAAAGTCGCTTTTCGGAAGAAAAGCGCAGATACCGGTTCTGCTACTCGGTATAAATGCGTACCGGAAAAGTATCCCGGAAAATTATAACGAACGCATGATAATTACTAGAATATTATGTAGGACTTGTAAAACGAGTTTCAAGTCAAAATGACGTAATCTGATGCCAGAACTGATACTGGCTATGGAAAAGCGCGTACCGGAAAGGTGCTCCGAAAAATAAAATAAAAATATGACAAATCTTAGAAAAATGTGTAGGTCTAGATTCCAAAGTTTGGGATCAATATCTTTTACTTTGCGATTAAGGCTAATACTGCGCGTTTAGTGGCCATGTGCCTATAAATAGACACATTAGCACACAACCCTAGGAGACCTTATTTTTGAACGTGAAGTTGGTGGCTGAAGGGGGGTGGTTCTGTTTCATTCTTTTCCTTCAACCCTTGAGGAGCAAGTCTTCACCTTTGGCTTGGTTTCTCCTCCTTCTTCCTTCCTTCACACTTGTGATCACCCTTGTGAGAGTGAAAGGAGTGTTCTTGGGCAGTGTCCACTGCTGTGTGTGTGTAGTTAGTGAGCTGAGTTTGAAGCTTTAGTGATGGCTACTTTGTGGTAGTCATTGTAAGCTTCAAAGTGCGTTCTTGTGGTGCAAGAACCCACCTTGAAGTGCCATTTTCGTGCTCACACTTAGGCTGAGTTTGAAGTGTCTTGAGAGGGCTCCAAGAGCACAACTTGCCTCTGTTTTGAACTTTGGTAAGTTACCTCACCATGATCATGAGTTTATTTTGCTTAAAGTTGGTGTCTTGACATGTAAAAAGTTAAAATGAAGTAACCAACACCTAAATGAACTTGTATATGCTTAAAGATGCATGCTTTAACGTGTACCTGTGTTAAAAGTTGGACCTTTGGGATGGATACTCACGAAATGCAGAAACTGCATTCTGTCGTGAGATATCCGGATATTCGTCGAACAGATATCCGGATATCGGTATCCGGATATGGTATCCGGATATTGATATCCGGATATGGGATCTGGGTATCCGGATATGACATATCCGGATATGTCCAGTGTGATATCCGGATATGACATATCCGGATATGTTCTTCATGATATCCGGATATCCTGGGTTCTGCGCAGACAGTAGCCTTACTGTATGAACAGTAAGCTATTGGGTGTGTGTGGACCCTAGTTTAAGGAAGTTGAACTTCTGTAATTAATGAACTAAGTCAGAATCACATGATTAAGGGCTTATGGCTTTGTTGGAAGCCTTGAGACGTAAAACGTAAAGGAAAGGCGTAGTCTTTAAGTTGTATGCTTGTGATGCATTTATATTGACTTGTTAATGGTCCATATCAGATTGTGATACTGCTGTTTGTGGACTTGTGAGTGGTTGGACTCTTGGCTTGGATAGCTAGCTTGCAAGGTAAGCTTTCGTGTCCTCGGTTTAGCCATTTTGATGTTCCACCATGTCCCATGGGGATGGGTTTATGCATGCTGTGTTACATGCTTTGATTATTTTGGAAATGCTGTTGAGCTGTTTATATGTAATGAGCTATTATGATATGCATGTGGTGTCCACCTAGACGGCAATCCTGAGTATGTAGTACATACAAGATGGAGAAGCATGTGGGTGAGGTGCAGGTAGTATCCATGTACTCATTTAGGCATAGACGTATTCCTACATTTCTCTGGCCAGTAGATTTGAAAGCACACATGACATGATTAATTGCTGCATCGCATGATTTTGGAACTTATACTGTAATACTGTTTTAGAACTTATATTACACATGTAAGTGAGCTTGGGGTGGAGACTCCTTGAGGACCCCTTGTCTTACTGAGATTTTTTGTTAGAGATCTCACCCCACGTTTGGGGACGCTTATTTCAGGATCAGGTAATGTTGAGGGCTCAGGTGGCAGGAGGCCAGAGTTGAGCTGATATTCTGATATGCTGTCTTGCTGGATTTGCTGTTATGTTTTCCGCTTTTATTATGCTGATTATGTTGAGACTATTTGTTGGGCATTGTTGCCTTATTTGGTGAGCATGGGGTTTGTCCATGCCACATGATTGTTATCGTCTTTTTATGTTAATGTTGTAATTAAAGTATCAGGATTTTGACCCAGGCTATGTGTTGTAGTCCTGTGGCTTTAGATACTCACTTATATTTATATGAGGTATTCTAGTTAGATGTCTTGCAATTTACATACAGGCAGTATTTTTATGAAAATGATTAAGTAATCAAGTTGGTTAAGTTAATGATGTCATAATTGAATTAAAGAAAAAGTTATTCCGCATTTTAATTAAGCGTGGCTTAATACGATAGTGTGTTAACAATCCGGGTTAACACGGGCTGTTACACTCCACGTGTCTCATGTCTATTGGGAGTTTATGCGTCGCGGGCAGTGAGTCGTTCTGTATCTGTATACGTGATGATTGCATGCATTTAATGTGTGCAGGGTGATATTACCCTTCTGTCCCCGGTTGCTTAACTGTTTGCAACCCTTTCATCTTCGCGCCTAGAATAGGTTTCTGCTTTAAATTCTTCTTCTCGAATTATTTGCAAGTTTCACTTCGTTCTGCATTTTCCTTTTCTGTGCACTTCCTTTTCTGGAGTGGATAATGAGTGTTCCTGGTTCTTCAGGTATGGCTGTTGGCCGAGGTGGTGAGGAGGATAAAGATGAAGAGGTGGTAAAATAGTTACCACAGGCAGTCAATATTGGTTCTATAGTAAGGTATACATTGAGGAGGAGAAGCTTCAACAACTTCGGGGTCCTCGAGGAGGTCGCCGGAGTTCCCGAGGTGGACGCGGTAGAAGAGGGCGAGGTCGGAAAGGAGGAGGGGAGCGTCAGTCTCGACTTAATTTTGGTAGGGGAAGACCTTCTCCGGTCTTGAATCTCGCAGCTCCTCCTAGGTTGAGTTCCCCTCTTGATCCAGTTCCCTTATCTTATATTTTTCCCTCATCACAGGTTGTTCCAGGTCTGAGTTCCGTTCTAGATCGGATCCCTCCCCTCGGGCTTAGCGATATTTCCTCTAGTTCTTCGTCTGAATTAGTTTTTTCGAGGTCCAAATCCCCTTATACCCCATTCAGTGACTCGACTTTAAGTCGAGTGCCATTTATTGATCTCTCCAGTAGTTCTGACAGTTCCATCCCTTTTTCTTGGAGTCCATGCTCATTGCAATTTGAGCCTGTAGTCTTAGGTTGGTTTTGGTTGATTTTTATACTGACCCTCGTCCTTCGTGTTCCAGGACTACAGTTATGGAGGAATCCGGCGTCCAGAATTGGGTTCTTCTCGAAATTCTCAATATGCGGTCAGTTATGTCTCCTGTCAAGGTATCCTAACTTCCTGTTGGAGATCCCACTGTAGTTGATATTATCCCAGCGGGTGATAACCTGGTATGTTCGGGTTTTAATGAGGACGAACCTCATTTCTTTTATTTTTACCGAGACTTGATTACTCAGGTGGGACTTCGGTTCCCCTCTTCTGAGTCTCAAGTTGCCGTGATCCACCAACTTCGGATTGCTCCCTCACAACTTCATCCCAATTCATGGGCTTTCATCCGAGTCTTTGAACAAGTGTGAACATATCTCTGTCTCCTTTGCTCAATTGTCTTTTTTTTATTTGATGTATATATCGCCCGGACTGGTGCCGAGGCTAAAAGAGAGGAAGGGGTGGTGACCCTCTGAGGTGCTTCGGGTCGGGGTCTTTTTATTCCCTACTCCCAGTCCTTCAAAGGCTTTAAGGATTCCTATTTTAAAGTGGCATCTCGTTCTAACTCTCTCCCCTGGTTTGCCGAGGAATGGTTGGACACTAGGGATTTTTATGTCGATTTGAGCTTTACTGGACGCAAAATCATTACCGAAGGCGTCCTAAAGATTATACTACCCCAGGGGTAGCTCTTTGCGATCCGGAAAGATTGGTGGCTTCTGTCCTGATCAGTAAAGCCCAAGAATTTGGCATTATTGATTTAAGTCGGATAGTTGATAAATTTGGAGATGACTTCCTTTGTGAGCTCGGTATGTGTTCCTCTTTGTGACATTCTCTTTAATTTATTTCCTAACTTGCCTTTTAACTTTTGGCTTTTTTCTGTAGTTAGTATGACGAGCTCAAATTACAAGAAGTTCTTGCCATTGATGTCCTACCTAAGGTCCTTAATAGCTCGGTTGGAGGAAGATGCTCTGAAAACAGCTTCCTTACTTCAACCATTTCAAGAACTTCATCAAAGGCTCGACTTGTCAACTGCTTCCAATTCCTTTCTCACCCTTAAAGTGGAGGAACTCTTGGGGAAGCATGAAGAGCTTAGTAAGTCTAAGTCCGAGCTGGAGCTGGAGCTGAAGGTTCAGGATATATCTTCCGAGCTGGCCGAAGTGAAGAAGTCTCTTGAATCGGCTAAAGCTAAAGCAGACGATTTTACTATAGAAAAAGAAGCCCTCTCTGGATCTTTGACCGAAAAGGATGCTTAGATCCAGAAATTGCAGACCTACTTTGATGAGGCCCGAGCTGTGATCATCAATGCTGCTACCAATTCGTTTTCCAATACTATTACACAAGCTCGGGTTCTAAACCCCGGCCTCATCATGGGAGGCATGGATGTTTCGTATGGCATAAATGACGGTTTCATCATTCCTGGCACTTCGGGTTCCGAATCTCCTGAAGAGAAGGAAGCCGAGGTTGAGGTCAATGAAGTCGTTCTCCCTCGTTATGCAAAATGAAAGGGTCGGTATGCCGACCTTTATGGTGTACTTTTTATTTTGGGAACTTTGATCCCCTTTTTAAGTTTGTATGAACATCTCTGCCACTATATGTCGGCTTTTTTTTTGACTTGCAATTTGTTTTGTCATTTATATTTCTAAGATCGTTGCTTGCATTGATTTACTTCCCATTTTAGTCATATTGTGGGGTTCAATTCCGTTTTATCGCACTCTGACTTACAATTTCCGAGTTACAAGATTGTTTTGATCAATCTAGAATAAGTTTTGTTCGTCAACAAAAAGTATTCCATTTTAGATCGTTAAGCTCAGAGGCTTGTATTATTTGGATACAAATCGATATGCATAAAAATTTGAGGTCAAAGCTCGTATTATTTTCATTTAACTGAAATCTATTTACATGACTAAGCTTAGAAGCTCGTCTTATTTGCATAGAAATAAAATCTATTCTACTGACTGAGCTTAGAAGCTCGTCTTATTTGTATAGAAATAAAATATATTCATAATTTTTTGGAGGTCAGATTTCGGGCCTAGTTGTAGTAAGCCTTAAGTTTATCTGCATTCTAAGTTCTTTTGACCGGCTTCTTAGAGATGGTCTCTAATGTATAGGCTCATCTTCCCAGGTTTTCCTTAACTTTGTGGGGGCCTTCCCAACTCGCGGCGAGCTTTCCATCTCTGGCATTTTTTTTGCCAATGTTTGCTCTCCTTAGCACCAAGTTGCCGTTCTGGAATGACCGAGGTCTGACCTTCTTGTTGAACCTGGTCACCATCAGACGTTTTGCCATCATATTTCTATATCTGGCATTCTCTCTACTTTCATGCAGTAGGTCGCGCTCTATAGCCAATGCTTCGCTATTCTGCTCCTCGGTTCCTTGCAATCTTTGCACCCTCCTCCAGGACGGCTATCTGATCTCTACTAGGATCATAGCCTCACATCCATATGTCATCTTGAAGGGAGTTTCCTCTGTAACGGATTGGGCACTCATTATGTATCCCAATAAGACGAGATGTAACTGCTGTATGCAATTTCCTTTAGCGTCGAATAGCCTTTTCTTGAGGCCGTTGATGATCACCTTATTAGCTGACTCAGCTTGTCCATTTTTCTGAAGGTGCTCCACTAACGCAAACCGATGTTTGATCTTAAAGTCAGCCATAAACTCTTGGAACTTTTTGTCAACGAACTGTGTTCCGTTTTCCGTGATGATCTCGGCTGGAATTCCAAATCGGCTTATAAGATTTCTTTCGAAAAATCTTTGAATCCTTACCGAGGTTATGGTGGTGAGGGGTTCGGCCTCGATCCACTTGGTGAAGTAGTCTACCGCTACTATCAACCATTTGAGTTGTCCTTCAGCCGCAGTGAAAGGCCCTAGCAGGTCCATCCTCCACTTGTAGAACGGCCAAGGTGCTGTGATGGTTTGCAGCTCCTCACGAGGTGCATGAAGGGTGAGTGCATGCTTTTGACATTGTTCATATCTTTTGACATGCTCTTTTGCATCTGCTTCCATGGTGGGCCGGTAATATCCTACCCTGAGTGATTTCCTGGCTAAAGCTTTTCCTCCCATGTGATACCTATTCATGCCCTCATGGATCTCGGTCAGAGCGTAACCTGCCTCACTTTGATTCAGGCACTTGAGCATAGTTGCATAAAAAGCCTTTTTGTAGAGCTTCCCTTCTACTATAGTGTAACAAGACGAGTTCCCCACGAGCTTTTTCGCCTCTTCGACCTCGTCAGGAAAGACTCCTTTCTCCATGTAGGCTACTATTGGCCTTCTCCAGTCCTTATTCTCAGTTATGAGCATCACGCATGTCGACTCTGGGATGCTTTGTTGTATTACGGTTCGATGATTTCCCGAACCCTTCGTGCTGGCGAGCTTCAACAGGGTGTCCACGCTGCTATTCTCATTTCGGGGTATGTACTGGACCACCGCCTCTTCGAACTCGGCCAACAGTTCCTTAACTTGTTGGATATATTTCATCATGAGGGGACCCTTGGCTTGGTAAATCCCTTCTACTTGTGAGGTTACTAGCTGCGAGTCACTGAGGATTTTTATCCTTCTGGCTCCGTGCTTCTTTTCCTATACGATTCCTGCAATGAAAGCCTCATACTTGGCCTAATTATTTGAGGTCGGAAATACAAAGTTCAATGAGTGTTCAATGGACACCCCATCTGGGCTTTAATTATCACCCCAGCTCTGCTTCCCTTGGAGTTTGAGGATCCATCGACATATATAGTCCAGAGATCCTCCTTCTCTTGCTCTTTCCCTCTTATGGGAGTGAGTTCCAATACGAAGTCAGCCAGAGCCCAAGACTTGATTGCATGCTGAGGTTCATATGATATGTCGAACTCTGAAAGTTCAACAGCCCAGTTAATCATCCTTCCTGCTAAGTCCGGCTTATGTCACACTTGTCTAATGGGCTGGTTGGCTCTCACGACCACTCGATGTCCTTGGAAATAAGGTCGGATCCTTCTTGCTGTGGTAAGAAAGGAGAATGCCACCTTTTCAAGCTTTTGATATAGGAGCTCAGGTCCTTGCAATGTTCGCCATTCAAAATACACTGACTGTTGTCCCTTATCTTTCTCCCTTACTAGGAGGCATTAATGGCTTCTTCTCCCACGGAGAGATAAAAGATTAATGTCTCTTCGGGCTCCGGCTTTGACAACACAGGTGGGGAAGCTAGGCATTTCTTAATTTCTTCAAACGCCCTTTAGCGGTCTTCCCCCCTCCGAATTCCGCCTCTTTTTTCAGGAGCTTGAAGAAAGGTAAAGACTTTTCTGCCGACTTTGGCAGAAACCTGGTTAAGGCCGCTAGGCAAATTGTGAGTTGTTGGATTTCTTTTTTGTTTTCTGGTTCTTTCATTTCCAAGATGGCCTTACATTTGTCAGGGTTATCTTCAATTTCCCTATTGGTGAGCATGAAGCCCAAGAACTTTCCAGCTGGCACCTCGAATGCATACTTGGCTGGGTTTAGTTGGATTCTCCGAGCTCTCAATTGCTCGAAGGTCTCTTTTATGTCGGCCATGTGTGCAGATGTATGTAGAGATTTGAAGATCATGTCGTCAATATATACTTCTAGGTTCCTTCCAATTTGATTTTGGAAGACACGGTTCAACATTCTCTGATAGGTTGCCCCGACATTCTTAAGGCTAAAAGGCATGACATTGTAGCAGAAGTTCCCTCTTCCAGATATAAAAGAAGTCTTCTCATTATCATATGGATGCAATGAAATTTGATTGTACCCAGAGTACTCATCCATGAATGATAGTCGTCGAAATCCTGATGAATTATCAACCAGCTAATCTATATTAGGCATTAGATATGAATCCTTTGGGCAGACCTTATTGAGGTCAGTGTAGTCTACACAGATACTCCACTTCCTACTAGGTTTCTTCACCATCACAACGTTGGAGGGCCATGTGGTGTATTGTATTTCTCCGATGAAGCCACCTTCTAATAGCTCATCCACATGCTCGTTCAGAGCCTGACGTCGGGTATATGGAAAGCTTGTGACAACAAAAGGTTGGATCTATCCCCAGGATCTCCGATGCCTTCCATGCAAACACATCAGAATTCTCATTAAGAAATGAGATTAGTGTCTTTTTTACCTCATCCTCTAGGCCTTTTCCGACCTTAGTGTGTCGTTTATCGTCCTCCCCAATGCTGACATTTTCCAGCTCTCCTTGGGGCTCTGGATGAGGTGCTTGGAGCTCTTCCCTCATGTCTAACTCAACCAAATTTACTTGGTTCTCACATGGATACATCGATTGGTCTCTGATGGAGATTTTATCTCCTTTTTTAATTCTAAGAGGAGATGATGGCCCTCCATGGAGATTCTTAGTGTTTCATAGTAGCATTTTCTAGATTCCATCTGATCTCCACTTATGGTGATGACCTCATTCTTCGGCCCCACCATCTTCAATGCTTGGTGTTTGGTGGAAACTAACATGTCGCACTCATGGATCGTAGGCCAGCCAATAATTACATTATAGGAGGATGGTGCATTTACTACACTGAATCGAACTCTGCCAACTTGAAATGCCTCATTTGTTCCCAAAGTCGGCTTTAAGTCTATATAGCCCTTTGGGGGAGATGGTTCTCCATTGAAGCTAATCAGCTCAGTGACGCACGGTTTCAGGTCTTGCTCATCCAAATTCATCTTTTGGAAAGCACTCCAAAAGAGTATGTCATCCGAACTTCCGTGATCGAGGAAAATTCTTTTAACCCGGCAGTTAAACAACACCCCGGTAACCACTAAACCATCAGTATGTTCGGGTACGACCAGTTCTAAGTCCTCTTTAGTAAAGAACGGTCTTGTGGGGGTAAGTTTACTAGCTCTTCCTTTAAAGGTTGGTCTGTCCCTAACATACATTACTTTATTTAGATACTTTCTCCTAGCATTTGCAGTGTCACCTCCTCCACCCAAGGCTCCGCTTATCACATTGCACTCAAATTCAGCCTCTTGGAGCTCCACATCTTTGTCTTCGACCTTCTTACCCTTAGGAGGGCGATCTTGTTCCCGATCTTTCCTATGCTCCCTCTTTGAGCTATGGCTTCTGCTCCAATTTCTCTGCCTTCGCTTGCTATTTTTCTTGCCCTGAGTTCGGATGAGGTATTGCTTCAACTTTCCTTCTCTGGTGTGCTTCTCAATGGCATCTCGGAGATCCCAACAGTCATCCATAGTATGTCCATTCTGATCGTGAAAAGCACAATATTTGTTTCTTTCCAAGCCGCCTTTTGCTTTTGAGGGGTAGAGGCCTTTCGACGTTACGCATCTCGGTTTGAGCCACCTCTTTCCATATCCGAGATCTGGACATGTTTAATGGTGTGTAACTATCGTATTTGGTCATCGGAGATCGTTCGTCCGACCTCTTGTCATGAGGGTCAGCTCCTTTCTTTGACCCTCGCTGATCTCAATCTTTATTTTTCTTGCTTGGACTCCGGCGATTCGGGCTCCACCCCCTGGACTCACCGTAAGCCTTCTGCATGTCTTCAACGTCGATATATTTGTCCGACCTTCGCCAAAATTCCTCCAGATCATTGACCGGGTTCTTATAGATGGATTTTGCAAGTGGAGAGTCGCCATCTAATCCCGAGATGATTAAATGCAGGTGGACTGGATTAGTTAGGTTTCGAACCTTGAGGGCTGCATCTTTAAATCGATCGAGGTACTTTCTAAGTGATTCATTCTCCTTTTGCCGGATTTTTCCTAAAGCATAGGCCAGCATAGGGTGTGCTTTACTCATGGCGAAGTTCAAGCAGAAAATTTGAGCCTCGTTATCCATGCCATCGCCTGACCTGTCAAGGTCATAGCAAAGATTCTGGCCTTAACAGGTCCAGTTATCCCGTTGAACAACATTTCTATTTTGAACGCCTCCAGATGGGCATTTGGATCCTGACTTCCATCATAGGGAGGCATCTTGGCACTTTTGAACCTCGGCGGAATTGCCAAGTTCATGAGCCTCTTAGTAAACGGGCTATCATTAGCCTCTTCATCATGGAGGTAGCTATCTCTTAGGTTATTGCGCTGTCCTCCGCCTTGATGCTGGTTGTCATGGGGAGGATCTCAGACATTTTCGGCTGCCGAGTTCTGACGTTCCGGTCCTTCAGTTTGAGCTGGGCCTGCTCTTCCATCTCTGCCTTCAGGGCCTGCTCTTCCAGCTCGGCCTTCAGCATTTTGGTTTCGCAACTCGGCCTCAAATGCTTCCATCCTTTGGGCATTCAGCCTTTGTTGAGCCAGGAATCTGTTCTCCATCTCTTGCATCCTTTGAAGGATTGCGTTCATGGATGTATTAACCACGTGATTCTCGCTTCTAGGCTGGTCATTATGCGGAGGTGGACGTGCCGGCTCCGCTGCCTGGTTACCTTGAGTCACAAAGGGTAATTGTTCTGCGCTGACCTCTTCGACTTGCACCTCCACCAGAACTGGTTCTGCAATCGATTGGAGATGACTGAGCGCAGACTGATGCGGCAGCGGTAAAGGTTGAGTGTTGCTGGACATCGAACGAGTGTTTGTCATCGTGGAATGGGAATCAAAATTTAACGTTCCCCACAGACGACGCCAATGTTAGGTCCTAAAAGACCGTATTGCTATACCGAATGGTATGCGCTCAGAGATACTTTAGAGATCGGTACCTTAGTTGGCTTATAGCCAGTATGTCAATCACTGTGCACAAGCAATAGGCTTGTAGCCAAGATGTGAGTGTGTGCACAGTGTTGGTAGCAATAGTAAATAGGTCAAAAAGTGTGTACCTGGGGTGTTTAGCCTCTTATTTATAAGGGTTACCTCTAGGGTTTGTGTAGATCTCCCAGTTATAGTAGGATTCAACTTCCTTTCTGTTGAGATAGGGGTCCTATCTTGAGTAGCTTTGTTATTTGATATTGTTAGGATAATTGAGTATCTATCATTTAGTGGATTCTTAGGTAGGTAGTTAGGATATGATATATATCTATAACAACTTTATTATTCAAGATTATTAAAATAATAATTTTACTTATTTTATTTAAAATAAATAATATGATATAGGCTAGCCTGTAGGCTTATAGGCCCGACATCTACAAAAAACCTATGGTATGTTTTCTAAATAGGTTTTTAAAAAAGCCTAGTCCTGTTCTATTTTACTATTCATAATAGGACAAGTCTAGCCTAATATAGGCTATGCATAGGCCCCTGTAGGCCGGCCTAGCCCGTTTACACCCTTAGATATAGGTATATTTATATTTAAAAAAGAAAGATCTTAGGATTTAAAAGAGATTACACAAAAATATATAAGTTAAAATGAAAAAAAAATCATTTTTTAATAGAAGCAAGTACCGAATTTGGTTCCCATAGTACTGAAGAAATTTTCATATTTTTAATATAATGAAAGTAGATATTCCCTTACTTTAAAAAAAATAAGGATATGAAAAAAAACCATAAAAATAAGGATATAATAAACATGTTATTTTTTTCTCTATTTAATAAACGATATACTAGGTAGTGGGTGCATTGTATCACTGAAAATATTTTTCGAAAGAGAAACCGAAAAAAGAAAGTGGTTGAATCTCAACAACAAACCAAGGCACCCCAAACGACATAGTTCCTTGCAGTGGGGTAGCCACTTCCAAGCTGGCAGTTGCCTTGGCACCTGCTTTTTTTTTAACTTATTATATATACTATATAATTAATTTTTATTAACTAAGGTAAAAATTATAATTTGGCATCACCTAAATAGAAAATCAAATACTCAATATAAAGTAACAACAAACCATCTAAATGCAAGCAAATAATAAGGAACATGTATAGTATGGTTATTTTTGTGTTTTATCTTTTTTTATTTTTTATCCTGAATTTTTCTGCTTTATTCTAATCATTTATGTTATTTATTCTTACTCCTACTATTTAAAAAAATAAAAAAATTCTAAACTTAATCACGAAAATGATTAGTTAATCTATTTCAAAATTTGGGCCCAACTAAACCAAATAAACTCATTTAAAAGTAGGAAAAGTGTTTGTCCTTTTAAAGGACACAAGATTGTATCCTTTTAGTTTCTGACACTATATCTTACCGGTAAAACATAGTTATAATATGAAAAAAAATTCTATTTTCTTAGTGACTTCAGCTGGCGTAGAGAGAGAAAAAATAATTTTTCATGTTATAACTATGTTTTACCGGTAAGACATGGTGTTAAAAACTAAAAGGTCACAATTCGTATCCTTTAAAAGGACAAACACTTAACCCTTGAAAGTAACAATCATGAAACCAAATGAATAACAAGATTATAATTATGGAATATGAAGGTCCATTGAACTATTGTGTTTTGGGTTATTGCACACACAAACAATAGTCAAAAACCTAATTCCCAAATGTGAGAACTTTCCATCGTGCTTATGGCTGTTGCAAACAAGGGTGGTGTTCTCTAACGTGAGATATTGAAAATTTAAGGAATAGAGATAATGAAAGAGGAGACGAAGGACAATGCTTATTATACATATATAATTATTGGGAAAAATATTTCTGCATTTAATGCAGATAAGTTATCTGCATTTATTCTCAAAACGACGTCGTTTTGTTATTGAAATCTTAAAAAATTATAAATATAAAGACTATTATAACCCTGAAATAAATTAAAATTACAAAAACACCATGATTTCCGCCCCAAAATGACGTCATATTGAGCTTACTGCAGATAACTTATCTGCAATAACCGCAGAAAAAGAAAATCCATAATTATTATATGGGTAAAGGATTTCTTCAGTCACCGGAGATAAAATTATCTCTAGTGAGCCCAAAAAGACGTTGTTTTCGGACGAAAATCTTGGTGTTTTTGTAATTATAATATATTGCAGGGTTATATTTGTCTTTATCATTATAATTTTTTTAATCTTATAACCCAAAACGACGTCGTTTTGAGCTCACCTGAGATAACCTTATCTCCGGTGACTGGAGAAATACTTTTCCCTTATTATATTTGTGTGTTTTCTGATACAGAAGGAAAATCAAGAGTTTTAGCACTTAAAGTGCAATAAAGAGAATTTTTAGTTGTCAATAACTCTTGGGAGCATAATCTTGGAAGTTGGGTTTAATTATTGTTATTTCTGTTTCCTAAGAAACATAACTCTTGGGAGCATGACTCTTGGGAGTTGGGTTTAGTTAGTGTTATTTCTATTTCCTAAGCAACACAACTCTTGGGAGTTATTTGTCTTTTTGTATTCTCATGCTTTTAGTTATTCTATAAATATAGGATATTTTGTAATGCAGAAGACAGATTTGATAAATGAAAAAGTGTGTTGCAAGTGCTTAAACTTGTCTTGAATCTTGTTATCTTTATCTAACCTTGGGTTAGTGGTGAGGCAAGTGGGTTCTTTATCAGTTGGGAGGGTGACTTAGTCTTTAATCTCAATTGTGGTGGACTCTTATCTATCCCGTTTATTTTTACAGAGTGTATTTTCCCCTTTTCTCATACCCATCACGCATCAACTTGGTCTCAAAGCACCGGTTCACATGGAAGACGAAGGTCCAAGGTACAGAACTCGTGAGCAAAATCAGAATATAAGGCGTGACCAACAGCTTGCAAATCTTGAAAATCAGACTGAAGAAATACGCCAAACTCTTGCTAATTATGTCCAAGGAAATCATCATGGACGTAGGAGACATTCCAAAAGCACTCTTAGCCCCTCCAATCATGATTCTTCTGCTATTGAATCAAGTGCTTCTTCAAATGAGTCAAAACCTCATGATAGAAGAAGGAGAAAATTCCAAGATGGCTTTAGAGATGTGAAGATCGAACCCCCAGAATTTGATGGCAGCTTGAATCCCGATATTTATTTAGAATGGGTTCGTTCTATTGAGCTAATTTTTGAAGCTAAGGACTTTGATGATGAAAAGTGCTTCAAAATTGCAAGAATCAAACTCAAAAAGTATGCATCAATATGGTTTGAGAACTTGAAGATGGAGAGGAACCGAGAAGGCAAGAGAAGGCTCAAATCTTGGGCTAAACTGAAGAGGCTGATGGATAAAAGATTTCTTCCTGCCAGTTACAAACAAGGCTTGTATCTCAAAATTGCTTCTCTCAAACAAGAAGATCTGAGCGTTGAAAAGTATATTAGGGAGTATGAGCAACTCCTTATGACTAGTGGCCTTCAAGAAGTTCAGGAACAAAAAATTGCTCGTTTTATTGGCGGGTTAAATACCGATATTGCTGAGAAGGTGGAACTACAACCTTTTTGGACTTTTGAATATGTGTGCAAGTTAGCCATTAAAGTGGAGAAACATTCAAAATCAAAGAAGGCAACCAACAAGCCATCAAGTTTCTTTAAGAATTACTCTTCCAATGGTGACTCCTCTTCATCACAAATTATTAAGAAAAAGGTCGAGGAAGCTCCGAAAGAATTTAAAAAAAAGTTGGATGAAAAGAAATGTTTTAGATGCCAAGGCTATGGCCATTTTGAAGCTGATTGTCCTAATAGGCGGGTTATGACACTTAAAGAAATTGAAGAAATTGAGCATGAATATGAACAAGGTCCAGTTTGGGATGCTGAACATGATGAAATCCCGGATGAAGAAATTATCTTAGGAGCACATCAAGGGGAGCATCTGCTTATGTTACAAAGAGTCCTCCATGCTACAGAAGAACCTAAAGAGAAAAGCGAAAGAGAAAGTATGAGTCCTTGTTCTGTTCCAGCTTTACATGTTCCTAAAAAGGATGGTACTATGCGTATGTGTGTTAATAGTAAAGCCATAAACAACATCACCATCAAGTATAGGTATCCAATCCCTTGCCTTGATGATATGCTTGATGAATTATATGGTTCTAATGTTTTCTCTAAGATTGATTTCACGGTGGATATCACCAAATTAGAATGAAGGAAGGAGATGAGCGGAAGACTGAATTTAAGACTAAAGGAGGGTAATATGAATGGAGAGTCATGCCCTTTGGGCTTTCTAATGCTCCAAGCACCTTTATGAGACTTGTGAATGAAATTCTTCGTCTTTCATTGAGAATTTTGTTGTGGTGTGTTTTGATGATATCTTTATCTATTCCAAGAGTAACGAAGACCATGAGGATTTGAGGACAAATCCCAATCAGGAAGGGGAGGATGATACAGAAGGAAAATCAAGAGTTTTAGCACTTAAAGTGCAATAAAGAGAATTTTTAGTTATCAATAACTCTTGGGAGCATAATCTTGGAAGTTGGGTTTAATTATTGTTATTTCTGTTTCCTAAGAAACATAACTCTTGGGAGCATGACTCTTGGGAGTTGGGTTTAGTTAGTGTTATTTCTATTTCCTAAACAACACAACTCTTGGGAGTTATTTGTCTTTTTGTATTCTCATGCTTTTAGTTATTCTATAAATATAGGATATTTTGTAATGCAGAAGACATATTTGATAAATGAAAAAGTGTGTTGCAAGTGCTTAAACTTGTCTTGAATCTTGTTATCTTTATCTAACCTTGGGTTAGTGGTGAGGCAAGTGGATTCTTTATCAGTTGGGAGGGTGGCTTAGCCTTTAATCTCAATTGTAGTGGACTCTTAGCTATCCCGTTTATTTTTACAGAGTGTATTTTCCCCTTTTCTCATACCCATCACGCATCATTTTCATATTCTTATGATAATGTTTGGTTCATTACTTATTATGTTGTGGGAGGAAAGTGAAATTTTTATGTTTGACATGTTTACTGAAAAGGTTAGTGAATTTTTATATGTTTGTTTTGATATATAATCAACGGTAATTGTTCATTTGAATTTTTAATATTATGTGACATTATTTAGTACATAATTTAGATAATTATGTTACAATTTATAGTAAAAAAATTTCTTAATAAATTTGTGTAATTACGATAAATATTTTAAAAATTTAATATATCAAATTTTTTGACACTGCCTAAATTTTTGGACTTCCTCCTTAGAACACCCAAGACTACAAGATTCTTGGGGGCCAAACATTTATTGTATCTTGTATCGACAAGAAAGAAGAGCATCGACTGATGAGGCAATTGTTCTGGACACGTGTGATCCAATAGCCAACTACCGAAATGTTTCCCGTGCCTCACATGTTCTCCAACATCACTGAGGGTCACATCCCTTCACTTGACACCTCTGCTGCCCACACATAATCCGCTTCATCATCACATAATCCCCTTTGTCCATTAAAAACCACATAGAACATATACGATGTGCACATATATAAGAGGCACCTCTACAAGATGGGTTTCTCTTGTACAACACTCTTTTGCGACGTGTAGATCTTCCAGTGTGTGGAACTTTTGTGTTCTCTTTGTTGATGCCTCTGACAACTGAAAGATAACCCTAATCTCTTCTAACCTCTCTTCTTATATTAGTTAAGCCCTATTTCTAACTAGTTTATTGGCAACCAAATTAATTAGTTCGGATTAATACATCTCCCCAATATTATTTTCTCTATTGCTGGCTTGAACAAGAGACACTAAGTTAGCGATTCACCTTTTTTATATTTTTTTTTTGGGTTTTATATTTCTCATGTTAAAATGAGAATTAAAATATCATGTTGTAGAGATAAAAAGCATGTGAGACCCATGTGTTAGAAAAAACTAGTTGTATGACTCATGTCAGCACGGAAATCAAAGGGTGTGTAAAAAAAATTTGGATTCTCATATTAAATGAGAAATATAAAACTTTTTTTGTTTGGTAGAACCTTTTTTATATTTATCTCTTCATTTATACACTCTTTTTTCTATTTTTATACTCCACCTCAGTCACTTATTTATGTCTTATAGTTCTCATATAGGTGCACCATTACCTCTTAGCCATCACAGCTATCCTAATCAACTTGGAAATAGATTCTCTCAAGTATTATTTATCATAACTATATCATGGAAAGGATTTTAATCATTAACGAATAAATTAACGGTGATAATTTTATAATTTTCTCTCTCTTCCCATTATCGTTATTCACTCTTGTACGATTAAGATTATCTCATGTGACATAAGGGACAGGATCCGTTTACAAATTTTTTGGATTTTTTTTACAAATTACTCTATATTTTCCTGGGAGAACATAATGTACTTTGTAAAAGTTAGTATTCTCGCGGGAGAATATAGTGTAGTTTGTAAGAGTTTGTAAACAAAAAAAAAATGTAAATATAACCTTACCCCTGACATAATATATAAAAGAGATTTAAAATATGACTTTATTAATTTCCTGTTATTGCAGAGAAGTTATCTGTAGCTAATACATGTTTTCCAGGATACAGAATCATATCTTGAGAAGCATGTGACTGCTACATACGGAACAGAATCTTTGCAGCCGCTGAAGACACATATTTCCCTTTAAAGTATGGATTTTATATTTCTCATTTAACATGAGAATTCAAACTTTCCTACACACCCTTCGATTTCCATGCTGACATAGGTCCTACATCTAATTTTTTCTAATACATGGGTCCCACATGCTTTCTATCTCTACAATATGAAATTTCAATTCTCATTTAACATCATAAATATAAAACCCTTAAAATAATACCTGAACATATCCAGGTAATTGGAGAAAACAACTTTCATGGAAAAATTCACCCATCTTAACGCATAATTGACCGCAACATAATTTTTCCTAAAAGATAACTCATATAATTATTCTTCACCAAACTCATATATTATTATTAGACACACCAAGAAGTTACATATCCATCTAAATTTCATTAACTCTAAAACATTTTTTATTCAACAAAACATATAAGAGCAAGAAAAAGTAAATATGTAATTGTACTATTTGCGCAAGTTATTTCAATCGACGTGAGGATTTCTAGCACCTAATCTCCTCATATAGTAGTACCCCACATAAAAGGAAATTATAAACGCTTTATTCAATAATTTTGCTTGCAGTAGTAGCTAACGCCTTCTTGCAGCTCTTTCCTTCCGTGCATTGAAGTAAACAACAGCAACAGGAAGACCAAGTTCGTTCTCAGCAGAGAAATTTCGTGTTTTGAAGTGATCCCTTGAAGAAGGTGGATTAACACACTGCCTACGTTTTTGCTTGAACAGCACAAACACAAACCTGTGTATCCCTATATCAGGCTTTGGGATTTCATAGCTTACTAACTCAATTCCTGCATACATAATTACACACACACACATGTATATATATACACATATCCCACACACACACACACACAAAAAAGTACAAAAAAGAAAGAAAAGGATTGTGGTCAGTTTCTCTTTCTCTGAGTGTGTCCATATATGGAAAATAGATGTACTTGTTTGTTTTAAGTATAACAATAAATAAATCAAACATACCAAATGTGGCATCTGTTGTGCCTGGTATATCTGTCACTATCCTGCATAATGACACAATTTCAACCAATTAAATTGGATTGTTAATTAAAAAGACACATCTTAATGAATAGTTATCTACCTACTGTTCTAAGTTTACTGTTCCAGATGTTCTCCCTTCTTCTCTACTGGAGTTTTCAGGTAATGGTAGAAAATGAAATTTCAGAAATATGCATACCAGTACAAATTTCATGTGCTATTTAAGGTGTTAATTGTTTTTCAAGTTTTTTTTTTAGTTCACATAAGTTCTAGGTATCTCCACAAATTTCGACTCTTTGAACTGATTCTGAGACTAATCTGGAGTGTGGGACACCAATAAAGATATTTAAACCCCTTCTAAATATGACTGACATGTGGCATAAAAACGAAATCATTTCCTTTCCACTTATTCCCTTCTACCAATTGTTTTCCAAGTATCTTGCAACTTCTAACATTTTCAAGAACTCATTTCACGGATATGTAATCAATGACTTCTAACCTAATTTTATTTTTTTTTATTTTTTTTTGTGTCAAACAAACAAAATAACCAGGATCTCAAGCTATATCATCTATTAAGTATACCAGTGCAAGTGCTCCCTTTGATAAGGATCACTTGGGCCAGGAACATCCGGGTCTGTCATGATCTGCAAGGAAAAAAAGGAGACTATTATATGAAGGGAAGGATATTCTTACTACCAAAATCTTTTACTATCATCTTACTACCTATCTAATCACCGTTAGATCAACATTTTCCTTTTTTTCAAAAACTTTTTAGCATTCTTTCTTTAATTCAATGGTGATTAGATAAGTAATAACTCAGTAGTAGGAAATTTTGGTGCTGAGACTATCCTCTTATATCAAATGATTCAAGTTTTGTTAAAGAGAATTATAGAGTATATGCAGTGTGTATATATATATATATATACGACTTTAGAAAAAAATAAAAAGAAAAAAAAGAAGGAAAGAGCTCAAGGGTTTTTTCCCTTCATTAAAAATAAAAAAAGGGCAAACAAAAATAAAAAATAAAACATTAAGGGGTTTTTCAAAAATATATATTTATACCAGTGTAAAGAAGGACCTCATGTCATCTCCATCAACCTTAACCATGGGCATGGTGGTAATTGTTGAAGGTAAGAGCTCATGCCCATTGAAGAGTGCTTGCTTATTCTTGTAAGTTACAGTCATTTGTATGGTTGGTGTGAAGGGATCCAACACATCTCCTATGACTCTACCAACAATTAGAGGATCTGAGGACATCCTTGCCATTATAAGAGGAACGAAGAAGAAAGAGAAAAAAGGACCTTCGGAAATTGCAACATAAACATATAATGAATAGTTGTGTGCTCGGAAAAGGGTGTATGAACTACTTAACAATTATTACATAATGTTTCTTTCTTATCTTCAAATTAAACGCATGTCGTAAGAAAGAGCCTAGACCTATGGAAGGGATAAGTTCCAGGAGAATATAATAAAAATAAAATTAAAGAGGTCCTCTGAGGAGTGACAGAAGTACAGAACTCAAAACCACGCGCTACCGTTGAAATTTCGTTATTTGTTTGCTAATATTAAAATGGGATTTAATTTTCTCAGTATGAAAATTTAATTATCATGTTGTGACTTAATTAGTGGTGAATCCCACATTTATTAAAAAAAGAAAAAGAAAAGAAAAACTTTGCACGCAAATCGAATAGTCACTAACATGAGAATTGAATTCTCACGTAACATGAGAAAATGTTTTCCCTATTAAAATTAAGGAGAGGTTATACTTACTATCTCTTTTTATTACTACTTCTTACTATTAAATCTAAACCATGGGTTCTCGTCAATCTAATAGTTAGAATTTATGAGATCATATTTATTAATTAATTATTAATTTCCAATAAATTATAACGGTGAGAAATATGCTTTAAATCTAAACCATGGGTTCCCATCAATCTAATATGCTTAGTTTTTTTACATTAATATATATATATATATATATATATATATATATGAATTTTATGAATATAATGTTACATAACACTTTTGAGTCATTTCATAGACACATAAATATCATGGATCCACTCCATAAAAAAAGAGGGGGGAAATTGGAGTGGGTCCCAAATATTTTTTAACATGGCACCTTTTTTTTTGGGTAAAAAACACGACACTTTTATTTCCCTATATATATGGGTTTAATTAGGGATGTGCATGGGTTAAATCGAACCGAATTTTTTTAAAAATTGAACCGAATTTTTTTAAAAATCGAACCGAATTGGTTTAAATGGTTCGGTTCGAAAATAGTTCGGTTCGAAAATAGTTCGGTTCAAAATTGGTTCATTTTAGAAGTAGTTCGGTTCGGTTCGGAACCGGCTCGGGTCGACCCTCTTTTGAAAATAAAAAAATTTAAAAATTTAAAAATAAAGTTATAAAAAACAATTTGGTTTGGTTTGAAAACGGTTCGGTTCTTAAACTGCTTCTAAAAATCGGTCTGGTTCATGACTAGGTTCTTTAAAAATCGATTCGGTTCATGAACTGGTTCTTTAAAAACCGGTTATTTTAAGTGCGGTTCGGTTCGGTTTATGGTTCAGTTCAATTTTTGGCTATTTTGCACATCCCTGGGTTTAATATCTCTCATATTAAATTTTTTACACATACATAAAAGTGTTGGGGCCCTTTTTTCTCTCTCTTCTATTCATATGACCTCATGTGGACCCCCCCCCCCCCAAACAATTTTATGTAATTATAGAAGATAATTTTTTCTCCTACAATATGAGAAACATCAAACATTATATATATATATATATATATATATATATATAGGGAAAGTGTGTGTCAATTTAAATGACACACACTATGTCATTTTAAATTAAACGCTGCGTTTCACTATGGAAATTTCTCACAAACTCTTCGTGCGTCCTCCGTCCACTCTTCCCGCGCGTTCTCTATTCTTCCACTACCACACGTAAGTTATTCATCACCTTTTCCCACCATTCTCATCTCTGTTTTTCTTCAAGTTCCTTCTCTCCAAAAAACACCTGATTCAGATTCATCAAGAAAAGACAGCAAGCATAGCAAAGGAAAAACAAAAATGGAAGAGAAAAAACTAGAGCCAACATAAAAAGGTGATGCCAAAATCCCATTTCATGAACATGCTACTGTTACATATTTTTTTTAACTTGATTCACATATAAACCTACAGGTGTTGTGTTTCTCAAAGTTTCGCTTTTTCTGATTTTTTATTTTAGACATTTGAAACACTTAATGGAGAAAATGACGACTGCTACAAATATTTAATTGGTTGAATTCTTGCAGGTTTGTTTTTTATCCCTATACTAAGATATTTTTTTATTTTTTTTTGGTACATAGATATTTTGATGGGTTTAAAGTTTACAACTTTAGCAAGAGTTTGTTTTTTATTTTCAGCTTTTCATAGACCATTTGACAGCATGCTTAATTTGGTATGAGTGTATTTGTTTCTCTTTTTTTTGTTAAAGGTTTAAGCTGAAGTGACTTGTTAAAGGTTTAAGCTGAAGTGACTCGACTTTGTTAAATATATACATCTGTTCAACCATAACATGGTAGCCACAAAAACAAGATAATGCACCTGATTTCTTTTCACATACCCTTTGACAGCATGCTTATGATTTTTTTTTGTTCGTGTAATTGTTTTTGTCAATGAACATTTGACAACATGCTTACTTTTTTTTCTTAAGGTTATAAAAAAAAATTCCAGTGAGAAACAAATTTTATTTGAATGTCAACCTTGTTGTAACATAGAGTTCAAGGAAATTCTTTTCTATCTAAATGTCAAGTTAATTTCAATTGGGGGTGTTAAGTTTTTTTGGTTCTTGTCAATGTAGGTTGTGAACAACTATTGAAGACTTTGACAGGAGTTCGTTATAATGGATCACTCCCAAATAACAGCTATTGAGGACATTGACATGAGTGAGAGCTTAATTTTTTATGATGACATTGTTGATTTAGAGAAAAACAATGCTGAGTTTTTTGATTTGGAGAAAGACAATGATGAGTTTGTTGACAATGATCAATATGAAAAAATTATGGAAGACGAAGATATGGATCATGTGCAAGATAATGCATTTGAAATTGTAGGAGATGATAACCATGAATCCCGTGAGACTAATTTTTTATGTAGGGTCTTTGGAACCTCAGGAGAAGCTTATGATTTTTATAATAATTATGCAAAAGGTAAGGGGTTTGGAATACGTAAGCAGTTCTCTAACAAGAGTGCTAAAACACAAGAAATATATAGGTGGAGATATGTGTGTTCAAAAGAAGGCATCAAGAGAATAAATGATAAAGCAGTTAAAAGGCGAAGGGATACAAGGACCAATTGTTTAGCGATGTTACAGATAAAGTTGGTGGATGAAGTATGGAAAGTAGAGAAGTTCAATGATACACACAATCACCCATTAATTAACACTCCATCAAAGGTGAATAAGTTTCCTTCTCAGAATGAATTACGACGCTCAAAAGTTGCTAAATCTCTTGTTTTTATGCTTTATGAGGAGGGTTTAACTTCTTCGAAGATCTCAAAGGTGATGAAAGCTATGGACAAAGAAGTTAACATTACTCCAGCTCAAATCACTAGTATTATATCAGTTCAGCAAAGGAATAATGTGGGGCGAGAATGTCAAGGCATCATCAAGCACTTTCAAAGGAAGTCTACTCTTGATGGATCTTTTTATTTTAATATGCATTTGGCGGAAGATGGAACATTAAGAAGTGTATTCTGGGCAGATGGTAGGTCGAGAGCTGCATATGCTCAATTTGGTGATCTTCTTGTGTTTGATGTGACTTATCAAACAAATAAGTTCAAGTTTCCTTTTGCCCCTTTTGTTGGGGTTAATCATCATGGGCAATCAATTTTATTTGCTGCCGCTTTGTTAGAAGATGAAACAGAGGCAACATTTACTTGGTTGTTTGAACAGTTTCAGGCATGTATGTTTGACAAGTCTCCTCCTGCTATTATCACTGATCAAGACAAAGCTATTGGAAAAGCAATTGCCAAGATATTTCCCACAGCACGACATCGTTTCTGTGCATGGCACATGAAAAAACATGTTATGGAACATACTCAAGCACTACACGCACAATTTAAGGAGAGTTTTGATGTTGACTTTCGTGCGTGGTATAAAAGTCCAAGCATTGATGAGTTTGAAGACAAATGGGAATCATTGAGGACTAAATATGATATCAAACCAGGTACTTGGTTGTCTAACATGAATGCTTCACGTCATCATTGGGCAAAGACATATTTGAAAGATACTTTTTGGGCCGGAATGACCACAAATGGCCGAAGTGAGAGTATCAATGCATTTTTTGATGGATATGTCAACTCCAACACAATGTTAAATGACTTTGTTACCCAATATGACAAAGCAATCAAGTGTAGGAGGGATGCCGAAGAAGTTGAGGATTTCAAAACTAGAAATACAAAAGCAATTCTAGAGACTGCTCATAAAATTGAAGTAATAGCTGGTGAGAGCTACACAAGAAAAATATTTAATATCTTTAAAAAAGAGTGGATGGAAGCCGTACTCGATTATGAGCATGAAAAGATTTCAACGGACGAAAATAAAATCAGGTACTGTTGGAAGTATATGTCAAATTGATCTAATTGATGTAAAAGATTTCAAATGACTTTCTGTTATCTCCCTTTTTTTTAGGTACAAGGTGGGGTCTCACAAAGTTGATAAAGAGTGGTGGGCAATTGTTGACATTCATTTGACAGAAACCTTCACAGCAAATTGTTCGTGTGCAAAATTTGAGACTATGGGAATTTTGTGCAAACATATTCTATATATTATGAAGAAGAAGAAAATAAGAACCCTTCCTGAAAAATATATTTTGTCGAGATGGACCATGAATGCAAGCTATAAGGTTGAAAATCTTGTAGGCGATTATGTTGAATCAACTACTAATGAAGTTAGTGCATTGTCCTTGTGGTTAGTTCTCTCCAAGTGCAATATGGCTATTTCAGAAGCAAGAGATTGTATTTATGAGATTAAAAGGTTTGATGCTTTTGTTGTTGAATTTATTCAACAACAATTGGAAAGAAAAAGAAAGATAATTGAAGACGAGGCAATTCTCCAAATTGTTCCTTTTCTAACTCCTGAAATTGTATCGCAAGTTTCACTCATTAATGATGTGCGTGATCCCATCCATCCAGTCAAAACTAAAGGGCGTCCAAAGGTTGCTTCACGAATAAAATCAAGCTTTGAGTTGTCTTCAAAACAACAAAAGACTTGTAGTTATTGTGGAGGAAAGGGTCACAATAAAATCGGTTGTCAGAAGCACAAGGTATTTCTTTCTTAAGACTTTATTTATAGCTATGTTTTTCTCGTTAAATTTGATAATTAGTTTGTGATGTTTCATTTGTAGATGGATGTTGTAAGGGAGAAGCAAAAGGAATAATATTTATTGCACATATTTTCACTGTGACATTTTGGTAAGCACTAATTTATTATGAACTATTTTTTGAGTTAACAAGCTGCTAATGGATTTCATTTATTGTGACTTTTCAGGTACAAAGATACATTTTGGTAAGCACTAATTTATTATGAAATATTTTTTGAGTTAAAAAGCTGCTAATGATTTTCATTTATTGTGATTTTTCAGGTACAAAGATAACTATTTGTATTTGTTGGGTTCTGTATATTTATTGCACAATATTTTGGTATCTGGTAGTTAGGTTGTTGGATGGGTTCAATGTAATTGCAGGGGCTACTTTTTGTGTACATAAATATCAATGTATTTTTTTTGCATATGGGAAAGTTAATGATAAAGTCAATGTAACCTGCATATATTCTCTATTTTTTGTGTACTTGTCCATTGTGGTTTACCATATTCTATTTCAATTGAGAATCTCAAGTTAAATGTAACTTGTCACAAAGAAACTTTTTGTCATCATGTTTTTTCTGCAATAGGAATACCATCCAAGCTATCAATTGCTCAAAAAATTGATCTATATACCTCAACATTAACAAAATATATTAGTTGTCATCAATCTTGGTTGAAGGATCATTCAATCCCAAATACAAAACTAACACTAATATAACTAACTTATACATATCATAATTCTATAAGAATATATACATGTTCCTTCACAATTGTTGTTCATATAGTATTTCCCACCCCTTGAATGTGTTATAAGCAAGTTCACGTGTTCTGCAAGATTCCTTGAACAAGATTTCTTTCCTCTGTACTCAGAATTCTCATCCTCATTAACCACATAGCTATTTCTTTCCTCTCACCCCTTCGTGTCCCATTATTTCTCTTATCAGCTTATTTCAGTTTTTGCTACAATCGTTGCTGCCGGTTGGATGAATTTAGCTCTTGCTGTTTTGATTGTGAAGGAGGCGCTCCGTGTGGCCCCAGATAAGCATTTCAGCGCTAATTATAGAACCTGAGTAATAAGAATGACCCTGCGATCATAGTGAGACATAAGTCAAACCCTGTCTCCGAAGATTAACAACATTCACTCCAAAACAAAATAATCCGTATAGTTAAAAAAGGAATAAAAGAATACAGTAAAAAAGAACAGATGGAGTTCAGCCCAAGGTCCATTTAACCATAGTTTATCAGCACCAACTAATAGAATCATTGCATTCTTCAAAAGCAGGCCAAATTAATATATGGACATATCAATTGAATAGATAGCCTAACTGAGAACGAGTCTTTTATCGCTGGTGATAAACAGGTGCAAAAAGTTTCAAATTTTAGAATTACCAAAAGTCAATTAAGGGGCAACCAAAGGAAAAAAGTTTCTTTTACCAAAAAAAAGAGAGGAAAAAAGTTAAACAATGATACAGGGGAAGGTTTGCTAAAAGTTTTATATGATACATCCCCAAAATTTAAAAATCTTTCATAGAATGCTGCTAACTTCCGAGCATAGCATAAGCAAAACATAAGAGACAAGAAAATGAAAAGAATGTAATTGGGGGGTCTTAATAATAAAAAAGCTCAATGAAAATCAACTTCCAATTTAACATGCTTATTTCTATTGGATTTGAATCACGGCCTCCAATTATCAGGGCCTGTCATGTGTTTTTCACTACTTTTTCATCGTATCACAAGCAAATACCCAGGATAAGTAGGACAATTTGAACTAAACATATGCAACTGATCACCAGCCTACGGAAAAAACACCTACACAGAAAGAAGATATGAGCTTAATTGTAAAATTCATGTCTAGCTATGGATATCTAGACTAGAATTAAAAAATAGTGTATAAATTGATGCAGGTGGTATAAGCTAAAAAGTTCCAAATCCTGATAAGTGAAGATTTTCACGTTCTGCAAAAAAAGTAAGTTAGCTCTTGATGCTGATAAGAGTGTTCTTTCTCGAGTGTGGTCAAAACGTCAAAGCTTGAACAAATTTGAAGAAACACAATATTACATAACTCGAGAGAGAGTGAATTCCAGACAAGAACGTAAAATTCTAGCTACCTCGTAAGCTTTTAAATAGCGATTAATCACAATATGATAAGATCAATTTGATTAATTAATTAATTAATTACAGAATAATCAAAAGAGGCAATGAAAACCTTGAACATAGCCGATCTCCTTCTCGACCTTGGCTTGCATCTCACGAAGTGCGGCGGCTTCCTCTTCCATTTCCTTCAAGTGCCGCTGCATCTCGTCGAGCTCTTTCACGGCGGCGTCATCGTCGACGGCGGACATGTCCACGTCTCCTTCCATCACTCCCACGTCTGGGATCTCTCCTCCGTACACCTCGTGCTCTTCCTCCTCCATCTTCAGATTTCGAATAACACAACTCATCCAAACCTTTAGAATGGAGATGAGAATGGTGGGGAAATGTGATTTTCAGTGAGAAATGAGAATAAAGAACGGGAAGAGTGGAGGACAGACATAGAGCTAGTGAGGAATTTTCATACCAAAACGCAGCGTTTAGTTTAAAATGACAGAGTGTGTGTCATTTAGATTGACACACACTTTCCCCTTAAGTAAAAGATTATACTGGATTATTTTTCAGCATCAAATTTTCTCTTTCTCTACGTCAATCTATGTTACAAAGTGAGAAAGGTTGCAACTTTGTAAAGTGTTAGAATTTTAAGTATAAAAATCTTCATCGGTTTGGAAGAAAAAGAAAAGAAGGAAAATGAAAGGGTGTGTGGGTTATAAGTAGTTTCACATTGAACACCTAACAAGAGGTAAGAGAGTATATAAGCTCACACCTTACACTCCTGTACATTTTCTTAACCATATATATATATATAGGGTTTTATAATTCTCATGTTGTAGGAGAATTGAAATCTTATGTTGTACAGATAAAAAGCATGTGGGACCCATGTGTCAGAAAAAACTATATGTAGTACCCATGTCAGCACGGAAATCAAATGGTGTGTAGGAAAATTTCAATTCTCATGTTGAATGAGAATTATGAAACCCATATATATATATATATATGCCATATAACCATTAAATCTAAAAATTTGTTGCGGAAGCCGTTTCTTATGTGCAAGCCACAAACTCAATCAATCACATATAGATAATTCTGTTAAGATTTTCTTTTGATTTATAAAACCAGTGATGTTTCACGCATAGTGGAATAAGACAGTTGTTTTGATTGTAGAAAAAAAAATTGAGGATTATGCTGGTTTCTAAAGTTAATGTGACTAATAAACTTTTTTTTTTTTTTTTTGGATATTACATGGAATCGAACAAAAAATCTGACACCCCCTAAACACACCCAACACCACTAGACTATCCCTAGTGGTGAACTTTTTAATTTTATTATGTGGTGGTAATATGGCTTGGGAATATGAATGAATGCATGGTTATTTGAGTGAGAAGGCATAAGTCTATAGCTTTGGAATTGTTGTCTTGGAAATCATAAATGGAAGGAACAATACCACTCATACACAAAAAGAAGAAGCATTCTATCTTCTTGATTGAGTAAGTATTCTCATGCTGAGTGCGTGCCAATCTTTGAGAATAAACCAAATGTCTCTATACAAAAATATGAGTGATGCTTTATACAATCAACCTCATCTCTACTCTCGCAAGTCAGGAGCCTTGTGCACTGGATTTACCTTTTTATTGTTTGATTTCGATGGGCCTATGGCTGAAAGGGAAGGAATCAGTGAATTAGTTCGTTAATTAGGGAAATATTCTATAAGGTTCTTAGTTGATAGGATAATAGGGAGAATCATAGTAGTATTCAATATTGAGAAAATCGGCCCGGCCCGGAAACCGGTCCGATTCTTGCAACGGACCGGATATGTTATCGACCCGTTTTGAAAAATATAATTTCAAAGTTGCAGCTCAACTTACCACTGAACTGAGTTAGTTTATTGGTTAATATGCACCATTAAATAATATATATATATATATATTATTTAATAGAATTGTTTAAAAATTGCATTTGGTGGGAATTGAACCCTTATTGTGAAGATATAAATTGTAGTATTTACCACTAAGACACATTTGAATCTTGGTTCACTTGCACCATTTAAAATATTTATTATATAATTAAGTATAAAATATAAATTTATATACATATCCTGTTCATACGGTTGAACCAGTGATCTACTGGTTGAACCAGTGACCCACTGACCCGGTATCCGACCGGGTTAATCAGCAGTCCGGGTTTAATAATATTGGTTGTATTTTCTACATTCTCATTATTATTCCTTTTGTATTTGCTTTGTTTGTATTCATTGTTTGATTCAGTTGTAATTTGTCACAGTGTGATAGGTTCGAGTCAATAATTAAAAATTGATGGGCCTATAGGTATATAATGATGGACAGTAATGGAAATTACAATAAAGAGAGGACAACTATCATGAACCCTTGCCTTTGGGGTACGGCCCTAAAGACTAGTTCCCATTGGAACAGCGGGTGCATTGAGCTTCGCTACCGGAGGAAGGATGAAACTAATTTGCTACCGGAGGAAGGATGAGACTAATCCCCCAACCGAGGAGGCTCATCCTCTGGCCCCCAAAGATTTTCCAAGAATTTGCTTGTGGCAGGGTTTGAACCCCTGACTCAAGAAAACCCTTGAGAGCTCAGTTGCCAACTGAGCTACCCTTGACGGTTTATAATTTTATATTTAAGGGAATGTTATATTTACAAAAAACTTATTTACAAATTCTTACAAATTATATTATGTATTCTCGGGAATGCATTCCTAACCGAGTCTATTCCTGAAAATATATAATTAAATTTGTAAGAGTTTGTAAATAATTTTTTTTATAAATATAACATTTTCCTTATAATTTATTATAAATATTTGATTCAAGTGGTTGAGTACATAATCGATCTGATATATTGGGAGCTTAAATATATTTAAGGGAACCCACAATGGGCTAAGCCCAAATGGGTCGGGCCCATCAGAATTGAAATCCCTTGCTGGAGCACCTGGGGTCAAAACTTTGATGTAAGATATTATTTATTCATTTCACAAAGAAGATAAAATAGTTGAGCTGTCTGCAGAACACATGGCATTCACCTTCATTTGACTGGGATTCAACCAAAAAAAAAACGACTTTACAGGTAAAGGGTGGCTCAATTAGTCTCTTATTCTTGTCCTGCTCAAGACTTTGAAGTCTTCCCTGAACCCTTCTTTACTCCTATTTCCTCCTTTAATGTCTCTCTAAATTACCTTGTTCTTCACTCTTCTCCATTCCAATGTCAATCACCATGAACATTATCATTTCCTCTCAGTTTTTCCTCCTTTCACTTCTTTCCATTTGCTTCACATTGCTTGCTTTCGGAGCCACCAATTTGCCACAGGATGAAGGTATGATATGATAGATATATCTCATACATGAATAAAAATGTTGCATATGTGATCACATTTCTTATAGCTGTTTATTTTGTGTATATTTTAGTGCAAGCGCTGAAAGATATAGGTAAAACACTTGGTAAGAAGGATTGGGACTTCAACATAGATCCATGCAGCTGGAGCATGACAGAGACCATGATATATGGGGAAGAAAATAAGGTCTCTTGCAATTGCTCTATGCTCAATGACAACTTCTGCCATGTTGTTAAAATGTATGTCTCTCTTTCCCTTGGGTGTCTTAAAAATTTTAAATTATGATTTCTTCATACTTGAATTGTTTAGGCTGTTTTACCTCTTTTTGGAATTTTTAATGGGTCAATTTTCATAATTGGTATCGGTGAAGACTTATTTTGCAGTGGGGGCTTTGAGTTCCATTCCCCAGCTTACGCGGAACACTTTTTATTTTATTTTTAAATTTTTTTAAAATAAGTTTCATATTGGAAAATAAAATTTTATTGATCCAATCATGAAAATTAACCTATTAAAAACTTCAAAGAGGTCAAATAGCCCCCAACAGTTTATCACGTAAGATTTCGCTGTTTGTTCGTTCTCGGATTCATATTTGCTACTTGAGTCAACCCTAGTCAATTTTATTCATTTCATATTGCATTCTTTTTTTATTCTCTTCATTTGATACCAATATTTTTTTTATAATATAATATCAGGCGGTTGGTTTGGAGGTGCACAAACATGCTATGTTCCACCCAATAAGGCAAGCCCAGTTATAGAAGCAGTGCCCAGCCGAACAGGCAGGAGATTTGGGCCCAAGAAGGCCAAGAAGAAGCCCATACATATTCTGGATTATCAATTTTAATGGGCTAAGAGATCAGTGCATCAGAGTAGTGGCCCTATAGGAATTTCTACTAATTTCCAATTTCATTAATCTTTTGAATTTCAGTTGTCGGTCTGTTTTTTTTTTTTTTGGTATAACACCTTAATTAGCTTTTTGAGTTGAGTATCAACTTCAACTCTTTGAACTGGCAGTTGATTATGAGATTAATTCTGAGTCGGGTTTAATTACATTTAAATCTCCTCGTCCCTCTCCACATATATACTTGGTAGGAATCGAATTCAAATTCTCTCTCTGCTATACTCAATACTGAGTTATACCCATCGGGTAAAGTGACATCCTTTATTATAATAATAAAGAGAAATATAACTCGGTAATAAATTAGAATGACAAAAATACATTTCTCTTCATCTCACAACGATATCGTTTTTGGGTCATAGGAGATAAGTTATTTTTCGTGTCTGGAGAAACTGTTAAACCCATATTATTATTATTAATGTTTAATTTTTTTTATATCATTGTTCAACAGTTAAATTTTGACACTTTCATTATCTATGCATAATTAAAAGAGACCGGTACAATAAACATAAATTACCAACTAAATAAATGCTTATCTTATTACATTTTTTCTAATTATTTTCAATTTTTCATGGAAAATAAACTGACAGAGTTCTGAAATTTGTTTTTGTGTAGAGTGGAAAGTGTTGAAAGCGCAGCAAAACACAAGAAACAACATCAATCACTTAATGTAGTTACTTTATTTGTTTTTGTGTTCAGACATCATCAAT
The DNA here is from genome assembly GCA_032173675.1 of Gastrolobium villosum. Lineage (NCBI taxonomy): Eukaryota > Viridiplantae > Streptophyta > Magnoliopsida > Fabales > Fabaceae > Gastrolobium > Gastrolobium villosum. The sequence goes on from JAVKPL010000944.1 coordinate 147,460, forward strand.
CACTTTTCATGGTCTCCATATGGAAAGAGTCATAACTAAGCACGCGGCTTTCCTTTATGAAGAATTGGCCAACGGTTCTTCAATTCTTACCCTTGCCACCGAGTTTGTTTGTATAATCTCTTTCTTAATCTAAAAGCTAATTGTAAACTAAAATTATAAAAAAAAAAACTAAACATTATTTGATAATTATATAAAAAATTTAACTTAAGAATTATTTAAAAGTACATCTTTCAAGAAAAATATTTCTCTCTATTTTATAACTCTTTATTTAAAAAAAATACACAATTCAAGAAAAATATATAACAACTTAAAAAAAAAAATTTCATTATAATTTTTTTTTTCAAAACTTGTTTACGTTAACTTAGTTTCTAATTAAAAAAAAGGAACGTACTATATAGATTTGATTATAGCAAGAAGAGAGATAAAAAAATAATATATATATATATATATATATATATATATATATATATTAATCCCTTGTCATTTTAGTTTTTGCATTTAAGTACTCTAGACAAAAAAAAAAAAAAAAATCAATTCAATTTTAAAAAGAGTAATACTACACAACCTTTTTTCTTTTACATAATTCAGTCAAAATTTACTAAAATTCAAATGATAAGTCAAAATGATGAATATTTAGTATTTTTGTATCCTCTCTCCACTATAAAACGAAGAGGAGAAAGAAAATGAGAATACCGTAAATGAGAAAGAAAGTAAAAAATAATAAAAATACAATAATTTCACTTAAAATACACAAATGACAAACACTTTTTCCAAAAATTATTAAAAAAAAAAAAAACTTAAATTTGTAGGGATAGAGAGGATTTATGCATTTTTTTTATTCTTAAATCTATTAAAAGAATGTTCGGTTCTTAAATTATTTCGAAAAAAATATAGCATGGTTGGATTTGATTTTCGGTATTGTTTGATTCATTTAACTTTTTTATACTACATGTGATGAGTATGATTCAATTCAATTTAGATTTTTAACCCGAACTAAACCGGTAAAGCGAATTGATTTGGTTTCAAAAAAATATTTAACTTTTTGAGCTGATTCCAAAATAATATTCAATTCATAAATCAATTTTAAAAAAATATAATTCTTTTAATGTAATTCAATTCAGAAATTGGTGCATAGCTATGTCTGCAATAAAGCTCCCAATGAGTTAAGTGGCAAAACTACTCTTCTTTTTGACGTTACCCTACTACTCCATCTATATGTCTTCCTATTCCTATATATTAATTACTCTCTGATACTTTCAGTTCCTACATGGAGAAGCCTTCAGCGTTGCGCCAATGTTTGGTAGGTGGTGTTATAATAGATACCTAGGCAACTTCTATTGATATTTCAATTTGGCCGGTACAACACTTCAAAAAAATTAATTAGGAAAATCCATTGTCAGAATATCTTGATTTGTTTGTAAATTTCATGAAAAATAGTATTCCAAAAACCCAAATGAAAGGTGGTATTTTGAACCCAAATGAGAGGTGGTATTTTGAACTTTATTGGGAAAAGAAAAAAAAAGATGTTGAAATGACAACAAAATTGACCCTAGTATGTTCTCTTTATCTCTTTCTTATGCAGAGATTGTTTATTTTTGTAATTTTAACTCATTTTCCCATTAATATTTTACCTTCAATCAAACATAAATTTAGAAAACTTTAATCAATTTTTTCAGTAATATTTTATCTTACCAAACAACTTATTTTCAATTTTACTATCAAACTTACTTTTTTCCGATTTCCCCATTAATTGTATTTACCTAATAATTTTTTTTTCTCTTCTACCAAATGCCCCCTAAAACTTTTTCACCTCACTTTAGGTTTTAGAGTTAGCACAGCACATGCTTGATATAAATAATAACATTTTTTAAAAGGAAAAATTTCAAAATTCCCTCTACAAATTTCCTTAAAATCACTTAATCTCCTCCCGTAAATTTTTAATCATTTACTCCCTACTTAAAATTTCTTTATCATTTACCCCCTATTATACGACCAACAAATCTGACTTTATAAATTTATTTAGAGCCGCATTTTATTTTACTTGCACATTAACTGAAAAGCTTTACGTTCTGTGCTTCATATATGCCTTGTTTTTCTCCTAATCATATGACATTACCAAGCAAACATGCCGAAGGTGATATTTCGTTGTTTTCTGTGTCGTTGAGAGTAGGTGGAGGATTCAATCATTGATTTACATTAATATAGTGAGTTTGTCTAAAACTGCATTTGTGAGGAAATTATGTTTTTCTTTTTTCTATTAAGGGTGATTTTGGTATCTTTTACAAAATTTAACTCTTGTTAACAAAATTTTGGATGGAAAATCAATTTAGGGGGTAAGTGATAAAAAGATTTTAAGTAGGGGGATAAATGATTAAAAATTTAGGGGAGGAAGTTAACTGATTTTGAGAAAATTTGTGGGAGGTTTTTCAAGTTTTCCCTTTTTAAAACACAGAAGATTATATATAGTACTAACTTGTGCTAGTGGGCTAGGTTCATTCTGAATTCACCAACCAGTTCAATTTCTGCCAGTAAAAATCATGTAATTAAGAATATGTTATCATTACTATTTCCATGCATTCCCCAAGATTATTGGTTAACTTTTATATGCTATTGTATGCAGGAATGAAAGAGTTAGGATATTTTAACTACCAAAAAATCTTACTACTAACTTACTACCCATCACATTACCATTGGATCAAAGAGAGAGAATGTTAAAAAGTTTTTGAAGAGAGAGAAAATGTTAATCTAATGGTGATTAGATAGGTAATAAGTTGGTACTGGAAAATTTTGATAGTGAGAATATCCCTCCTCGGAATGAAATAGCTGTGGCATGAAGATTTTAGTACAAGTGGAGAGTGCTGAAAGCGCAGAAAAACATAAGAAACAACATCAATCACTTTGTAACGAACCAATTCAACCCAAAAGCTTAAGCTGTCGGGTGAGGCTACATTAATGGTTTTATATATTCAACACGCCCCCTGAGAGTGTGTGGACAATGCACAGGCCCACCTACCTGTGCGAACAAAGAAATTCCACTTGAAAGAAAGTGGGGGCAGAGAGGATCGAACCCGAGACATGAGGCTCTGATACCACAATTCAACCCAAAAGCTTAAGCTGTCGGGTGAGGCTACATTAATGGTTTTATATATCTCAACAAACTTAATGTAGTTACTTTATTTTTTTTTTTTTGTTCAGACATCATCAATCACTTTTCATGGTCTCCATATGGAAAGAGTCATAACTAAGCACGCGGCTTTCCTTTGTGAAGAATCGGTCAACGGTTTTTCAATTCTTACCCTTGCCACCGAATTTGTTTGTATCATCTCTTTCTTAATCTAAAATCTAATTGTAAACTAAAATTATAAAAAAAAAACTAAACATTATTTGATAATTATATAAAAAATTTAACTTAAGAATTATTTAAAAGTACATCTTTCAAGAAAAATATTTCTCTCTATTTTTATAACTCTTCATTTAAAAAAATACACAATTCAAGAAAAATATATAACAACTTAAAAAAAAAAGAATTTTTCATTATAATTTTTTTTTTCAAAACTTGTTTTCGTTAAACTTTTATTACCATTATTTCATGTTTTATTCCCAGTGGGAGTCTCAGAATATGTGTCATAGGAATATTTATCAGTATTAATAATTTCATGTTTCATTACCATTATAAACTTTTATTAGCACCAGTCATTTACAATGATCATAGTGAAAGAAGAGTGCTTATGCAGATAATCTAATTCTCACATTTTTTATCTTGTATGTTTAGATTGGCAGATCAAAGTGGAATGGAAACGTTGGGATCTCGGGTCTTGATCTCAGAGTTGATGACCCCCTCTCCAATGTTGGGCGCCCTTCCTTCTCCATTCAGATAAATAGCGGCATTGAGTTTTGATAGCTTTCAAGTGTTTGGCACCATTTGTTCTATATTTTGAATGGGAAATGTACATAGGTTTGGTTCCTTGACACATACTTGCTGGAAAAAGAAAACAAGAAAAAGAGCTTTATGTGAATAGAAGATCTTGTCTTGGTACTATATTAGCTTGTCAATTTCTATGGCTTGGCTCAAATCATTTGTACTTGAGCTTTCAATTATTTTGCAAGCTTAATTTATGAAGTGGGATTCAAATTGAGTTGTGGAGAGTAGTGCTAATTGTTATTTTTCCTTATATTAGCATCAGTATTCATGTTCAAAGAAGGATCTTCCCTTTGTAAGAGAACTTAAGTTCAACTTCTCTAGCAATTTTAGACATGAAAGGGGAGAAAGAGTTGTGTATTGCACCTATCTTTCTTCTGCTCAAGTTACATCAAAATTCCCCGATGTAAAACGACCTGCATTTTAGGGTGTTTTATTAGGTCTAGTTTATATTGTTATTTTGATGTAGCCTTGCCATCACCATGGATATCATTTAATGCCTAAGAAAGCTTTTAAAACTGAAATTCAATACCATCATTGTAAGATTAATACATAAAATGCCTTTAAACCTCAATACATAGCTATGCAAAATCTTCCATACATATTGAAACCTAATGCTTGACTTCCACACTCCATATCTCTATACGTATACTGTTACGTTGAATTGTTACTGTTAATATCCTTAGCAAAAGGATTTGAAGTTAACTTGAGTTCACCTCCCTAAATTACAAATTACACGTCTCATTCGAACCTCCAAGAAGATGATCGGATGAAGAATAATATCTACTCTGCTCTATGCTATCTTGTCTGTATACAGAAGAAACGTCTTGTGATATCTCAAAGGCTTCAAAGCTTGGATCTTGTGTACTCTCTTCAACAATTGTGTCTTGTGTACTATCTTCAACAATTGCGTCTTGAGTAGTGACATTGCGTCTTATTATTGGTGCTTGAATTGGAGTTCTTCCTTCAAGCATGCTCACCACAGATGACATGGGTGGTCTAAGAGTGGGAGATTGACTAGTGCACAAGAGTGTCACCTTCAGCATTCTCATGACCTCTTCTTGGGGATAGCCTGAATCAAGACTTGGATCCACCAATTCCAAAAGATTTCCTTGTTCTTGGAGAACATAAGCCTTCAATTTGCATTCAAAATATAGTATTAGAAATTCAACCAAACCATAGCTATATCAAGAAACAAGAGGGGAAAGCATAGAAAAAGATAAGAGAAGTAGAGTAATGTCTCTTTTTATTTAAAGATCACTACCCATGAAACCCCAACTCGTGAGGATAAGAGTGAGAGGAATTCTTGTACGCAATCTTACCCTTGCATATTTGCAAAGAGACTATTTCCTGAATTTGAATGTGACATTTCAATCAGTTTTACCCTGCTCCTTTTATTTAATAATTCTCGTATGATTTGGAAAATGCTTTATTATTATTGAGATAAATGAGATAAAGAATTGGGTATACATGGCAAAAGTATTTTGATTCAGTAAATTTGTGAGGATAACGGGGTAATTTGGGTATTATGCATTGCCACAAAATGAAAAAGCCACACCAGTGTAACTTACCCAATCCAGAAGATAAACAGACTCCTCCCTTGGCCTGTAACTTGTGTTGCTTTTTCCACTAGCAATCTCTAAAGCTACAACCCCAAAGCTATAGACTTCTGCTTTGTCAGTCAAGCAACCCCGCATAGCATACTCAGGAGCTATGTAACCACTGAGAAGAAAACATTTGGTACCCTTGTGTAAGTGATTTCACAAAACAAAATGAAACATACGTAATTATAGGATTATTTAAATGACGATAACAGCAAGCAATAGACAAATTGTAGATAACAGTGCAAGCCAACTAAAATATGAACAAAGTCTAAGATTCAAACTTAAAATTTTGTGGCATAATACTTACAATGTCCCAGCTATTCGAGTGCTGATATGTGTATTCTCTTCTTCATCAAGCTTGGCTAAACCAAAGTCAGAGATCTTGGCATTCAGATGCTTATCAAACAAGACATTGGTTGCCTTAATATCTCTATGTACTATTTTCAACCTTGATTCTCCATGAAGATAAGCTAATCCCTTAGCTATCCCTACACATATATTCATTCTTGTTGGCCAGTCCAAGTGCATCCTTTGATCTTGTTTACCTATACGAGATGAGTTTTTCAGTTAGAGCTTAACTTAGTAGAGAACATACATACACAACCACAAGTTGTTCAAGAGGCATTTACCAAAAAGTGCACGAGCAAGACTGTTATTCTCCATGTATTCATATATTAGCAACAACTGGTTTCCTTCAACGCAACAACCATAAAGCTTCACAAGATTTGGATGCTGCAAAGCAGATATCATGCCTATTTCATTAACAAATTCACGGTTCCCTTGCTTTGATTTGGAGGAGAGTTGCTTGACAGCAATCACAACACCATCTGGCAGTACACCCTGTGAATAGGCAATAAATTCATTATCATGTTTTCATATACAAAAGTATTATGGTCAAATGATTTCCCCTCATGTTTCAAAACTTTATACTAATCGATGTTACCTTGTATACTGGCCCAAAGCCTCCTTCACCTATCTTATTTGCTGGGTCAAAGTTATTGGTAGCAGCTATAATTTGTCTCAAACTGAAATAGCCCGTTTTCAGATCTAGAAGTTCTGCAACAAGGTAGGCAAAAAGTACAAACAAAAAGAAAGAAATGAGAGACTTATAAAGAGATAATAATAGCATCTATGATAAACCAATTCTGCATTTTCTGTTTACTTAAAATTAACACTATTTTGAATATTTGGAGTAAATTTTGTCTTAAAACAATCTAATATTAGTATATACATAAAAGTCATGTACCATTCTATATTATAGATTATAATTAGATTTATATTCATCATGCTCTACTACTAACCAATCTAAACCTTGTATCAGCAAAAACCAAATCATAAGTGCAACAACTACCTAATTTATTTTGGACTTTAATCTTACCTTTGTTTGTTGGATCTTTCCTTCCTAGGAAACTCATCTTCCAAAGGGAAAAGAGTATCAGTAGGACAAGCACGCATGATGCAGCAACAATTCCAACAATGGCTCCAGTAGACAATCCCTTCGAAGGAATTTTAAAATCTACAACAAAGTAGAAATGCTTATAGAATTTGAAATAACAAGGTATTTGATAGAAAGAGAGGAAATTAATAATATGAAAACTACTTACTTGGAGTCACAGTTATAGCAGATATAAGAGGTCCATATACACCTCTCACAGGAATGGCATTAGTTCCTTTCCCTGCCCAAGACAAGTGGACTTCCAAGGTGCTATCATTCACGTCAACATTAAAATCTATAGTTTTTTCCTTACCAGCTCCACCAGCTTCTTTCACAATGTTGAAATCTTTCAGATATTTAAAACCCTGTCAATATCCAACATTGAAAATATATACCTTTGGAGCTTTTGTTTTATTGAAAAACCAGATACAAATTTGTATAAAATTTTATAAGAAACTAAATAAATAAATGTAACAAATTGTTTGCTTCATTACTCACTTGGATTGAAACATCAAATATACGCCTTCCAATGCTGCTAAAAGTCTGGTCATCAGAAAACATTAGCTCAGCAAAATGAAGCTTCACATTGTAATTCCCCTTTAGCATGCAAAGGCCATAGTAATTAAGAGAAAGAGGGGCAGTGCGGGCTGTTTGTAAGTATCTTGCACCACTAATATTCAAAGAAAACTGATTGGTTGCTAAATGGTTAACTTTATCATTTCCTAGTTGTACTCTTGTGCTGCTATAAGCCCATTTGCCATTATTACTAGGAATAAATTCCGAAATTCCATGAAAATTTTGGTCAGCTTCATATTCATTGCCATCAAACTCAACTGCAGGTCCTCCACAATTTATGAACAGTGAATGATCTGAAGAGACATAGAGAAAAATGAATAATTTATTAAGAAAAACAAATCAGCTTAACAAAAAAAGCAGAAAAAGAAAGTGTTGTGGACCGGACCAAGGCCCCATCTCATACGCGGCCCAACCCAAGCAAATCCATGGGTAGCATTATATAAGGGAGGTAAGAAACATAAGCAAGGTACACACAAAAACCCTACTCATTTCAATATCACATGCACACACCCCAAAGGCGAAAGCCATCATACTGTGTCAGTGATCCGTGATCCCATTAGATACCTAATTCATAGATATCCAGAGTGAAACACCTGAATCCTAGATCAATCATCCAACCCAGATTGGACACATCTGCCACAGACAGAACATTGGCGCCGTCTGAGGGGATCAAACCCTACTTTCCACAAAAATACACCATAAAAGGAGATGGTGAGGACCACTAGAAGTGGTTTTCGTCAACCATTGACGTCAAATCCTGGGCATGAACATGAGGCAATAGATCACGATCATCGCGCTCAACCGATCCATCAGGGTAATCAAGTACCACTAATCCCGGATCCGGACGCTGTGCATGTCAGTGAAGTGCATTCCGACTCGGCATCGACTCCGGCCGTCAACCCAGACGCGCCGTACGTACAAGGATTGCAACCCATTGAGGGTCCCGATGCACGAGGTCCGCACCTGGCCATGGACGCTCTACTTCGCAGGATGGAAGAATGGGAGCTCCAGAGTGAGCTGCAACGACAGGCGGATGCAGAACAGATCCGAGAGTTGGAGGCCCGGATACGGCAAATGACCAGTCCGGATCCTGTACGAGCTGTCACACGCGTCGTTACAGGTCTGCGATATTCGGGCCCTCCACCAGCAGATCGGCGAACCTCGGGTTCTACACCAGCCGATCTACGGAACGCGAATCCAGTACCAGCAACTCGCGCTCCGAGATCTAACCAACTCGGGCCGCGCCGCGAAGGTCAGGGAAACCCGGCCCGTGATCAGCCACCTCGGCATGAGGACATGCAGGATATGCCGGCAGAAATCCATGCGGCTGGATATCAACCCCGGAGTCTTGCACCCGGGATCCGAAACCCGGATGATGTCGCGGGCGTATACCGACGAAAGTACAATAGAGGGTTGTACAATGATAGCCCGTTCTCGAATGAAATCGTGGAAGCTCCATATCCAGACAATTTAAATCTGTCCGAATTGGTCAAATACGATGGCACACAAGATCCTCAGGTCCATTTGGATGCATTTGACACGGCTATGTACATCAAAGGTATAGAGGAACCCCTGATTACTAGACTTTTTGCAACAACACTAACGGGGGCGGCACAAGCATGGTTTTCCTCATTGCCCGCTGGATCTATCCGATCCTTTGAGGAATTCGGTGGACGATTTTTGCTCAATTTTGCCACCAGCAAAAAACAGCCAAAGTCAGAATTTGCATTAGGAAAGATTAAACAGCAACATGGTGAAACACTGCAGAGATACCTTGATCGCTTCAAGTTAGCCGCCTTGCAAGTGCCAGGATTATCAGAAAATGTTCATTTACATCTGGTGATCGTTGGACTTCATGGAACCTCTAGACTTGCCAAGTCGATATATAAAGAACCACCACGGACCTTAGTGGAATTTAACACACGTTCTAAAAAGTACTTGGAGCTCGAACAAATGGAACTGGAAAATGTTGACCAAAAGCATCATCCTGGTTAAATAATGCGATAAGGGGACGCCCTCGCACATTTTCCTGATTAAATAATGCCATAGCTTGGAACATACAAACAGGATATTGCAAATAAACAGGTATAATGCTAAAGCTAACGCAATTAAGAAATCCAAATATATTAGCAAAAGCAAAGTTTATACAACATCCAGCCGGCATTCCGGCCTTTCTTTCTACAAACTAAGGGGTATCTCACCTAAAAACCGCTTGAATGTCGGTGTCGAATTGCCGGTTTGCAGCTTCAATTTCTGGATTCAGCATAGCATTGCCATCATCTGCTGCATTCGGCTCCTCAGCAGAAGGGAAAAACATGCCACCGCTAACATAACCAAAGCAGTCCAGCTGATCCAAGTTCAGGGGCATTCCAGGATTGAAGAACTTTATTTGGTTCACAGCGTTGTTAAAGGCAGAACCGGCAGCCTTTTCAAGTGCAGACTGACTTCGATCGTAATCAGTCTGCAGCTCTTCACGCTCAGTCTTCAACTGATCCACCTGTGAAGCTAGTTCTTTATTCTTTGCCTCGAACTCGGACAACGCGGATAGCCTATCCTTGATAAAGTCAATCAATATTTCCTTTCCGCCTTCCAGACCGAAGGAATCCGACACCGACTTCAGGTCGGCTTGAGATTGCTGCAAAGACAATTTTAGCTCGGCAGCTTCGGATGTCAGTATCCGGTTCTCTTGCTTCATCTTGTCAAGGTC